>JASDQU010739801.1:123388-138240 GCA_032191745.1 Picea mariana | reverse complement strand
ATCAATTCACCACTGCATCATATATATCAACTATGCATCATGTATCAATGACAACTCATTGATCCATCTTCATCAATGCATCATATCAATGATCCATCTTTATCAGTTGGTTTCCACTTGGACATCTATCATTCTCATCAAGGGCATCATATCAATGATCCATATTTATCAATTGGTTTCCACTTGCACATCTATCATTCTCATCAAGGCATATTCATTGTTCATCAATCATCAATCAATCAATTACTTGACATCAATTAATGACATCAATCAAACCAAACCATTTGCATCAATGAAGTATGATCCAACAATATCCCACATAATAAAACCATTGGTGTCAATGAAAACATGATCCAACAATCTCCCACATAATCAAACCATTGGCATGAATGACAACATGATCCAACATAGGGTATACCGTTAACAAATGCGAGACAACCTACCGATAATGAAAGTAGGTATCAAGGCACCGAGTAAATTCTTACAAGTGTGAATAAATGTGTTGAGGTCAAACACTTGAAGAATCCATCGATCAGGGGACATTGATGTATTCCCAACTGTCGATGGAGGGAGAACCTTCCACTGATTACTGCAAGCCTCTAAGTACTCATTGGACTCTAGGCCTCATTTCTAGAATAGATGAGTTGAAGTCAATGTAAGGAGACCCGCTAAAAGGAGAGCATTAAGGCATCTCTCATCAGTCAACACAAGGTACAATGAAATATTTTTATGATTTCGAGGAACTAAGATGAAGAATATGTTCATGAACCAACGATCCTATGCATCTTTCACATGCACTAGATGAAAGTAGTACATGGAAAACACCCTCTGAATAGAAACCATTAAGGAAAATTGCTAACAAATGCGAGGAAACCACCAATAAGGCTAATGGAATCCATGAAATTGCATGAATATAAATGTGCAAATAGATTTCTTTCCATCGAACACAAGGGAAACCCACCAGTCAATGACCAATGAAGAGATGTCAACTGTTGGGTTCAAGGTTACCTATAGATAATTAAAGTAGAACCAGGGTGCATGGTAGGACTACAACTTCATGTAGCTCTGAGACACACTGAGGGTATGACTGACATGAAAAGTTAAGAGTTCTGAGAAATGGATGACATGGGCTTATAGACTTTCTTTGAACAAGAGCATGAGACATATGGAGGACTTTGGAAGAATAGAATCAATGATGAAAATTTTTGATGCAGGAGGGATCAATCAAACTCTGCATAAGGACTAGAAGAGTAACCAGTCGGAAGAGTAAACTCTAAGTAATGATCTCATCTTCCTAAGGTCATGCTAAACCCAAAATTTGGATGACAAGTGGAATCAAAAGTTTGTGCTCTATTCAAAGGTGAAATGACTGCTGCCAACATGAGATAATATTCTTTTCCTACCTGTCGTTTTTTGTTTTTTCATAGACAAATGAATTCTATGATACAGAGGAGGAAACGAGTGTCATGAGTAAGAAAATATTTCCAACAATGGAACATGCCTATGCTCAATGCAAGGAGGTGCATGAAGTACATGGGCAATTGGGGGAATGTTTCCTCTTAGGGAACATGATGTCAAGCTGCAAAGGATATAAATAAGGCTCTCCTTGGTTGGTGATGCAAATTGTTGAGGTAATAGGATTATAACGTGAAAGAGAGAACCATCAATAGGCTCAATACTACAAGCAAGATAATGAGATGCAATTACAACTTAACTCCAGATAATGTCCTTTTTCGTAAAGTTCGTCTATTAGGCCCGAAAAAGTATGAAACAATATGTAGGAGAACTCTTCTATCTACTAGTGACTAGAGTATTCCTTTTTCGAAATTAATCTACTTGGTCCAAAAAAGGGGTAAACTTACACCAAATAGACGTCCTTTCAAATCCAATT
The DNA here is from genome assembly GCA_032191745.1 of Picea mariana. Taxonomy (NCBI): domain Eukaryota; kingdom Viridiplantae; phylum Streptophyta; class Pinopsida; order Pinales; family Pinaceae; genus Picea; species Picea mariana. Next base: position 136,349 of record JASDQU010739801.1, on the reverse strand, counting down.
AATGAGTGTGAAAGAGACAAGTTCACTCAACAATCTTTTCACTTTTTGAGAGAGTCAGAAAAGAGATTAAACAAGACTCGGTGGGAGTCCCATAGGTATAGGTCAATAGGCTTATGAGTAAGAATATGAGGTTTGAATGCACATTCATATTGGAGCTATAAGTGACTTCCAGTGTTTATGGAATAATATTTGCATGGGAACCAAATGGCACTGAGGTTCTAACTAGGGTACCTATGTTTGGTAAGCCTCTACCATCCAATAATGACACTTCTAATAGTAGTAAGGAGGTTTAGTGTCACTAATAAATGGGTTCGTACCTAAGACATATGTATCACAGTCATAGGATAATGCAAAAATGCAAGATGGAGTGATGACCTATCTTATATGTTGGTCAAAGAAAATACCTTCCAAAATCATGAATGGGCAGAAAGACGCTAGAAACCACAAAAATACCTAGATAAAACCACCAAAACTAACTCCTTCCATTGTACTATTAGTCCACTAGGTAAAAATATTAGCAAAAACTATGTAAAGTGGGTAACAATTTTCTATTAATAGTAAAAATAACCAATTTTATCACACCATTTCATATTTTTACCCAAATAGTGCATTTTGGACCAATTTTCCCACGATATTCAAGTGTTTATTGTGGGAGATACGAGCGACATAATTGACAACCATATGGACCAAGTATGTACTCTTTCCATCTTCTTCATTTATAGTGGTTTACAATTTTAAATTAGGCTCTATTTTTTGAGTATTAAACAACACAAATTATGAAATAGGGTGTATGTGAGTTGTAGTTCATCGGGTCGTGTATTTGGAGACATGTATGTGGGAAGAACGAAGCCTTCCTGTGTATATGTGTCCCTACATGCAACTGTTAACATTAAAACTCGCGTACAAGTCCACAAACAAGTTTTTTAGAGAGTTTGCTTAAAAAATGATTTCTTTTTGCAGGATGGTACTTGAATGGAGAGAGAGAGAGAATGAGGAAATTGATGCAACAATGGAAAGGGATGCGAGGGCCCAACTTGCCCTAAAAATATGTGGGTTTTACAAGTTTTGGGATCTCAAAGGAATGAGGGATCAAGTGAGGTTGCTTCAAATGCTAGTAAACTTCTGGGATCCTGATACATAGGCCTTCAATATCGATGGGAAACCATTGAGGATTGAAGTAGAGGACATTTATTTCATCACATGTTTATCTCATCGAGGCAAGGTGGTGAATATCAAAGCTAGAGGAGCTGGGGGTGGTATGAACATAGAGGAATACATTTTCACTCACTGTGTTGGAGGCATAGAGAAAGTAGGGAGTCAATTCCCCATCAGGGAGATCGAGAACTTGATCTTGAATATCATCATCCTTGTACTTACATGGATCATAGGGTCAGCCTCATTGCACCAAGCATTAAGGCCACTCATATTTTACGTAGTGGATTTCTTTCTACCTACAATTTACGACTGGTGTACCTCACTACTAGATATTGTGAAGAGCCATCTGACATATTGCAAACAAGGGAGGAAAAGAAACTTCAGGTTTGCATCTATATTATGTAGTTTTTTCTTTGAGAGGGTTCTAGGTTTGAGCCCTAGAGTGGAGATCATTCAATGCATACCTCGTGATCCATCCATGTCATAATGGAATGAGGTGATGAGGTGGCTAGGAGGTGGTAGGGTACCAATCCCCTACAACAATGAGTTCTTCTTTTGTTGGGGTTGATAGGTGATAGTCATAGATGACTAACCGTATGCTGAGATCGACTATAGAGGATATCTAGATATGCCATTGCCACTAGATTCTTCCTATGGATATATAGGTAAATATATTTTTATATATTTCATTTTTTGTGTTTTTCAAAGAGAATAAAAAACGAAAATATTTTTGGATGGTATCAAGTATTGAAAATTACTTTTTTGCATAGATGTAGGTCCACGATGACCAAATAGATTCCCACGACATAGTTGAAGGAACCAGGGAGATGATCCAGTGGGAGGAGATGCAGATAGAGTGCTTTAAAATGTACAAGGGAACCTATCTCATTTGATGCACAAGATTCCTATGGTTCAGGTAGAGGATCTGCCAAAAGCTATGCAACGGAAGGTGGTGGGTGTGCCCTGTGCATGGGTGCGATTCTTATGATGTCTCGAAAATGCTATAGTATGCTATCATCATACACATTCGACACCACAAGTGTATATTCCATGGTTATTGTATCGACCGACCATATATTTATTTTGAGGGTGTAAGCCCCATTTTGTACTATGACACGATATTTTTGGAGAGATGAAATATAAAAAACATTAATCTTCGGCTTTACTTATATATGTTACAATGTGTGCATTGATGAATGTGTTTTCTTTACTTTAGTTATGTGGAAAATCACAATCTAAAACACAATTATCATATGCATCAATACATAGTTAGAACTTCTAGGTATGTGATTATAAGTAATAAAATCAAAATGTCATTCCAAAAGTCATACCTGTAGGAATCGTCGGAGTAGAGTAGATTCTTGCACATGGTAACTATCATTCAAATGACATACTACTAACTGGGAGTTCAGGTGAACTTCTAAATACCAAACACCATGTTAAATGTTGTTGTGTAAAATCTCTATAACGATGCTATATTCAACCACATTATTTGTTGATAGCCCTATACAAACGCCACCTGAAGACACCAGTTGACCCTCGGGTGAGTAAACGACCCAAGTGGTGGAAGCCAAGTTCCATGTATTATGACTGGCATCGTCTGCAAATCCTAAGAAAACTGAAGATTCTGTTGACGTCTGCCAACCAAGGGAAAAATCGATAAGCAAGCTGATCAATATGAAGGAAAATATATATATACACTAAGATACACTAGTATACAAAGACTTACACCCAATATTGGGGGCTCAAGAATAATATATTTTCAAGTAGATCTCATTTATGGGATCAACCAACATATTCCCTTCATAATATTCTAATTTGTAGGCTCCTTTTTTTAAAACATGTCGCACGATATGAGGATCATGCCACATGGGGTTGAACTTTCCTTCCCCTAATGGTTCTTTGGATTGGTCATACAAGAGGACCAATTCACCCTCATCGTACTATCGAGGACAGAAATACCAATCATACTGAGCCTTGACACATCATTTATTCGCTTCGAAAGTCGTAGGGGCATCTCAACGTTTCTCATTTAGGTGCTCTAGGTGTATGAGGCATTCTTTGAGATCGAAAGTGTCAGGTAGGAGCTTAACTTCCAGTCTAAAGGAAGGGATATCACATTCAATAGGAATGATTGACTCCACACCATGTACTAACTGAAAAAGGAGAAAAACAAGTGGAATTCTTAACTAATGTTCGGTATGCCCAAAGTGAAGGGTAAAGCATTAAATGCCAATCAGATTTGCCTTGGCTGACAGTTTTTTGCAAAATTGTTTAGAGAGATTTGTTCAGAGCCTCTACTTTTCCATTTTCCTAGGGATAGTAAGGGGAAGAATGACCATGCTTAAACCCCAGTTTTTATGCTAACTCTTTAATCATTTCATTCTGAAAGTGATTTCCATGATCAGTGACAATCTCCCTTGGAATTCCAAACTAGGCTATAATTTGATTGAACATGAAAAATTTTGCAGTCTTACTGTCAGAATTAATAGTAGGCATGGCCTCTGCCCACTTATTAAAGTAGTCTACAACCACGATAATATGTTGATGACCCCCAAACAAAGCTAGGTTGCAGTCCATAAAATCTACCCCCACTTGGTGAAGGGATCGATGGTGATGATTGGGTGAAGAGGAGTTGGATGCGAGTGCATCTTTTGAGAGAACACCTGGTAATGGTGACACTTCTTGACCACTTCGACGCAATCTTTAAAAATTGTCGGCCAAAAATAACCAACTTGCAATATTTTTTGGGCTTTCACAAGCCCAGATAGATGACCACCATAAGCCCCACTGTGACAGTCATTAAGAACTGACTCGGCCTCTTCGTGAGTCAAGAAATGATGCAATATGTTATCTACACCTCGATGATACAAAGTGTCACCGATGACTAGGTAGTTTTTATCTTTATGTCATATGCATCGTCGATCGTCTCTCGATAGATGCTGAGAGAACTTCAAGGTTTGAATATAGATCAAAATTTCTCCATACCAGGTGTCTAATGATGAGATAAGGAAAATATTTTCATCTATGAATGGATTGACATGAATGACATCCTCATCTAGTCGAGGGAAGTCCGATATTAATTCAACAAATAATAGCAATTTCTTAGATTTTTCTGAAGCAAAATCAAGGTCAAATTCTTGCAAAATGACAATCCATTTATTGTATTTCCCACTATGATATGCCTATTAAGGATGTATTGAAATGGATTGACATCAGTAACTATGGTAGTTTTTTAAAGAAATATATAGTTTCGTAATATTTGAACCACGTGTACGATATCCAAGGATATCTTCTCAACATGAGAGTACTTAAGTTCATGGCCAACTAAGTTTCGACTAAGGTTGTAAACAATGTGCTCATGGAGCTCATCATCTTCCTGAACTAGAACCAAACCAACATTTCCTTTGGACACGACGATATAAAACAAGTAATCTCTACTATAGTTTGGAGGCTTCAGTAGAGGTGTTGATACCAAGGCTTTCTTAAGAGCATCAAAGGATTCCTAGGATTGCTCATCCCATATAAACAAAGTGTCCTTCTTCAAGAGACGCATGAAATCCTTAGTTATATTGACATAGTTTACTATTAAATGACGTAAGAAGTTAGCTTTCCCCTGTAAAACTTGAAGTTGGCGAATGTTGCGCGGGGGAGGCAATCTAAGTATTGCCTCAAAATTCATAGGATCCACAAAGATCCCATGTTCAGAGACAAAGAATCCTAAAATGCGATCAGACTTAACGAAAAATATGCACTTGTGAGGGTTTAAATGAATGCGATAATAACGACATCTCTCAAATATAGTTTGAAGGTGAGTATAATGATCTAATATCTTGCGAGAGTGAGCAATGAGATATTCGAGATAAGCTTCGACAATGTGCTTGAGATTGTGAAAAGAAACATTCATGGCTTGTTGGAAGGTTACTCCGGTGTTTTTAAGGCCAAAAAGCATTTTCTGGTATGCAAAAGAACCCCAAAGATAAATAAATTATGTCTTATGTTGATCCTTAGGTTATATAAATTTGAATGTATCTTGAAAATCTGTCCATAAAAAAAAAACCTCGCTTCCCACACACTCATCGAGAATATGATCAATGAAAGGTGCCAGGAAGTTGTCTTTAGGACAAGCCTTATTCAGGTCTCGAAAATCCATACACACATGGATGATTCCTTTCTTCTTATTCACAGGAATGGGGTTGGATACCCATTCAGTCAAGGGAACTAGGTAGATCAAACCAACATCAAGTAGTTTCTCTAATTATGCCTTAATAGCAGGGGCCTTCCTAGGATTAATATCTCTAAGTCGTTGTAGAATAGGTTTAACATTCATATAGGTTTTTATTTCATGTTCGATAAAGGGAAGGTCGATTCCTAGCATTTCTTCATATGACCAAGCAAATACATCACAAAATTCTTTGAAGATGTTAGTGTAGATCTGAATTTCTTTAGGAGAACAATCTGCATCGATATATACATTTTCAAATTTGCCAGCAGTTCAAGAGATGTTGATTGTGACAGTAGGAGAAATACTCTCCATGTTTCCTTCGACATAAATTCCATGCGTATCTAGTGGAACCACGATGTGGTTGATCATCTCACTCAATGTAGATATAAAATCATCCTATTCGATTCTAACAGTATATGGGAGGAAGTAAGAGCGATGATGCATATCATCCCATGGCCTATTAGAACCATTCATGGCCTCTAAGATGGATTCATCCGAATCTAAAGTATCATCGAGGCAATCATGTGAACAATATGATGAGGTGGCCCATATGGGTCGGAGAACAGGATCCTCCTCATTTGTCTGTGAGGAGACAAAATCTGGGTCAACAGTAGATTCGAGAACAACCTGATACACTATCTCTGCCACCGACAGTGTCATTGCCATTCCAATATGTGACTAACCTTCACAAGACATGGTCAAGGAAGGTAGGGTCCAAGATTCGTTAAAATACAAAGTGCGGAAAGGAGCAAACCTCATTGATGAAAAAGACCTACTAGACATGGCATAGATATGATGGATTGGTGCAACGAAATCAAAAGTAATTTGTAAAGATAAGGGAGGAATACATTACGACACCAATATCCTTAGTTGATGGTTGAGAATTGTTGATCATAGGGATCAAAGGTGAAACTGATGCATTGGGACTAGCATGCGCAAAGGATAATTGATCAATCGTCACGATTTTCCCTTCGTGAAAAAAACATAAAGTACAAAAAATAGACGATACGACTACATTCATAGCATAAGTCTAGTTATGCCCTAGTAGTAAATTATAGTCAAGGGGCTCATCAACCACCTCGACATCCACCTCCACTGTATTTCCACCTAACTAGACCGAAAAGGTAGGAAGAATTCCATGGGGACAAAAATAATGACCATCAAATGTGGTCAACATAGTTGGAGATCGAGAGAGGCTTAGAGAGCCAATGGATTTCCAATAGGTTAGGGACATCACACACATTGCAGTGCCTTCATCAATAACAGTACATTTGATGGTATACTTTGAGTAATCCACATGGATTTGAAAGGCCACGTGGTAAGGCAAGTGAGGCTTCACATCCGTGATGTAAAACTTGATAATCTTAGAGCCACATGGGTCTAGAGATCCTAACACATATAACAAGGAATTCCTCTATGAAGGAAATGTATGGAGCACCTCCAAATCCAACATCGCACAAGGGGTTTGACCCATATCTTCGAAAATCGAATAATTCTGGGAAGCTCTAGCATTAGGGTTGTGGGTAGAGCGTTTTAGTACTCCTTTTAGAATATGAGGTGGAGGATTTGGATTTTCGATCTGCAAAGGTGTTTTTGGAGGAGGAGGACATTCTAGACCTAGAACAACCTATGAAGAGCTATAATTGTGAGATCGAGTGGCTACATTAATCCGAGACTTAACCATATTTACACATAGACGGTCACCTTCATGAGTTGGTGGATTTCGATTCCCATTCAACACATTTACGACATTAGAGGAGCTCGAGGCCATGTTTTGATTATGCGAAAAAGGATTAGTCATCACAACAAGCGGTTGAGACAAGAGCCTCACAACTTCCTCAAGTTTGGGGCACAAGTGGGTAAGGTGATCATCTATACAAAGATTGCAAGGAAACTTCACCTTCTTCTTTTCTTTCTTTCCCTCATCAACATTGTTATTCGATCTATCATTATTAACTTTGCCCTTGGGTTTATTATTATTATTATTATTATTATTATTGTTGTTATTATTATTCCTCTCACCCTTACGATTGTTAACATGTCATTTCCTTTTATTCCCTCCTGGTTGTTGGTTACCATTTGGGTTAGATGACGACTGTACAGAATGCACATCCATCAAATGGGTGGGAGTGGAGGACATAAATGAAGCTTGTCCTATTGCAGAATGGATTAGAGACAACTTCTTCAACTAGCGCATCACCAAGTTTGCATACTTAGTATTTGCAGATCCTATAATGCCTTCGGCATGAGGCATGAGGCCCAAGATTTTTTCTAGGTTCGTAGTTTGACCTCGGTGCATTAGGAATAATTTTGTATAACATCCTATATTGAGCATATATGAGATCTAACTACTGGGCTTTAAAAATATATTCCTCTTCAGATGTTACCCTGATGTAGAAACATCCTTAGAAATATAGGGCAATAGGGATCTAAGGAACCATTCCAACAAAAACTATGGAGGAATGTAAGGTTTGATCAACCTCTTCCATCTGTGCCACTCTTGGATATGATCTAAGATATGGGTGTCTTTTTCCTGGTGGAGGGTTGAGAAAAGTTCTATGGCAACATCATAACGAACCGAAAACTAGAAGTGGTTGAGAAAGACTAAAAACATCTGATTAAAATTTCCGTATGTTCCTCTCATTAGCTCTATGTACCATTTCGCTGCAACCCCCATAAGGGTGCATTGAAACAGTCTCAAATAAATAGAATCATCGTTAATGGAATTGGAAGAGCACCAAAGATGAAAAGTAGTGATGTGATCACTAAGATCCTCACCAGTCTTTCCCTTGAATTTTGGAATATCCGAAGGAAGTTTGGTGGGGACGGGAGGCCATGTTGGTTCAAGATGCATTGGGTCATTCATTAATATTAACAAGTCTAGAAAATTAAGTGTGGCCAGAAAAGGGAGTCGGGGTTGTGGCATATGACCCCATGCTCCCAGGAAAGATTGATGCTGAGGGATCATAGCCAATCCAGGGTTCTGGTATGCACCATGGCCCTATCTGGAATTGCAAAACCCTCCTCCAAAATGATTCATAAGGGGTTGGTTGGGCACCATTCTAGTAGGAATGTTATAATGAGGCTTAAAAACATTTCCCCTAGCTAGAGGAGCTCCAGGTTGGGGGGTGCCCATTGTATGAAATTGACTCCCTCTGGGTGTAAATCTAGAGGATAAAGGTGGATTCATCATACCAAATGTGTTGGTCGAAATCGGTGTGGAGGAGGAAGGTGTAAAGGACAAAAAATAGGCAACAACTTGTCCTCCCAGTTGATTACTCCATCTAGGAGCACTAATACTAGGATTAGACCCAAGAATAAAACAAGGTTGGCTTCCAATTGTAGGATTCATTTGGGGAATGTGAGCTCCACCAAATGAGAGTGGAATATAAGGAGGAGCCATGCCCCTAGGTCCAAAACTAGGATTAGTATTATTCGCTAGAATTGAAGACAAAAATTGTGATGTCATATTCAACATACCAACACAAAAAGGGTTAAAGACCGAAGGAATGGACTGAGCATTGTATCGAGCCATACCAAAAAGGGGCCCAAAAGGGTTCATTACTATGGGTTGTGTAACATCCATAGGCTGGATAGGAGTAAGGATGGGGACCTCTGACACCACAACCAAAGTGGTTGAAGGAGTCGAAGGAGTCCCATTAACTATAGTACATATGGGAGTTGAAGGACTCCCAATATCTTTTTGACTCGACTCAATATTCATACTTGTATGATCACAAGTCTGGTAAGTGGAGGTGTGTGTACCACGGTTGATTACTTTGCGCATTTTAGAAAGTAATTTCAACAAACGGTGAGACCTGCGAGGAAGTTGGTCTGGCTCCATGGTGAATCGAGACTTGAGATATAAAAACAAATCCTAAGGCCAACTAAGAATCAAAGAGCACACCAAAATATATAAAAAAGGCCAATATGCACACAAACATGATATAGTGGTTGAAAAGGGGCCTCCCTCACTAGAGTAGGTATGCCTCACCCAAGAGGGGCTTGAGACTCCCTTCAAAAGATTGGAGGTATCATAATCAATTATAAAGGCCCTTGTCGGCTTAACATTGCAGTTGGTCAGATCCCCCCGGAGAGGTAATCCTCCATAAAGGATGTGTGTTGTCTGACCCTTATCTGACTCAGGGTACCCACAAAATAACCCCTGCAAGTAACCTATATGGCTACCTATGTCAAGCAACTAAATCCACCACGATATAACAAATGCACAAGCGAATAGTTGTAAGTTAGGTCCACCATATGGGCAGGGTAACAAATCTCAAAATCTAAAAGTAAAAGTACTAGCAAGACCCCCATATATGAATATATCCCCATAAATATATATGACACTAAGAAGGTATTAGAGGGATATCTCTTGAACTACCTTCGCGTGACCTCATGCTTAAATCCGGTGTCAGCGAAGCCTCCTGACATCACCAATTATACAATGGATTTCACCACTCCCTTATTCAGACACATATGTTGACATTAATAGACTTGGAGAAGTTTACTCACAAAATCTTATTCAAAGGCTCTATATCCTATTCTTCTTTGTGCACTTCTAAAAAATAAAATAATTTCTAATCAATTTTAAATTAATTAGTGTTACTTTTAATGGCTTTTGTTTACTCAAAAGAAGTGGTTGTGAAACTAATGATGTTATGACTCAGCATATAAAACAAATGAATATGAACATAAAGCTAAGTCCTAAACTTCAATTCTCAAATAATGATAAGCTTTTCAAAATGCAACTTTCAATTCAACTCTGCAATTTTAATAAGATGCAATCTTTCCATACATGTATCAAGATCAATACTAAAAAACCTAAAAGAGAAAATGCCAAGATGAAAAATGTATTTTTTTTTGTATTTTCAATATAAAGAAATGAAAATGCAAGGACTAAACAACAACTTGATATATAGAACCTATTGTAAGAAAAAATAGACAAACCAAGCAGGATATCAAGAAACAAACACTCAACCCAAGATCCAAGGACAACCAATGAAAAAGATGATGAGAAAGAAAAGCCGCCCAAAAATTCAACTAAATAAAGGTTTCCTATCACTCTGCAAGAACTCAACAGTTATGAAAGAGACTCAAGAAGACTCAACAACTATCAAAACACACCCAGGAAACACCAAACTCAACAACTAAGAAAAAAAAGGTTGATGTACATGACTGTTTAAGAAAAAACCATGTATGTACGCTCCCTATAGAATGACAACTCACGAATGTACATGTTTGTCAAGGGAAAAAATGCATATATGTATTAAAACACTGCTAGGTTAAGGATAAGGCCAAGAAACATAGATTAGAAATGAAAATAGGTTGTCAAGAAATTAGACGACAAGGAAACTCAATATAACAAAGAGCAATTGAAGGAGAAAAACACTCCAAACCCCGAAATAGAAGATTCATTCCCCAGTATGGTCGCTAATTCTGTTACGAGGAAAATCACTCTATGGCAAGGGGTAAACTACAACAAATGGAATGACTATAGAAATCAACTCTAATCTCAAGTATGCTATATAAACGAAAATGCTAACAAGACAAGATAAAGAGACTACCTCATCCGGACGTTTGATTAAGACCATCGTTGAGCACTCGACTCAAAGCTTTATACCTGCAATGTTTCCTCAACAACCAAGATACGTAAGTATATGGTGATAATATATATTGTTAGTACATATAATATCATAATCCATCAACATTCATAACAAATATGCCTATGGAATAACAATTCAAATATCTGCAAGATATTAATTGGACGAGAAAAGAGTATTTCCATTAAAATATGATCAACAAAAGTGTATGAATGACAAACTTTTGTGTCGACATGTATCGAAAACAAGAAAATAAGTCCCTTCCAGCTGGGCCTCCACCAAAGGTAAGCTCATATAAGAGAGACAATGAGGTTCTCCATCAAAGAGGGAAGATCTTGGGGGTTTAACAATGTGTTCAGATTTTAAATGACAAAGCGATGCAAACTCAATATGAAGTGAATAATTTCTCTAGAGTAACTTTTCTCTCAAAAGTTGAATTCTCTCCCTTTCCACGGTTTGGATATGGCCCATTTATAGCCTTCAAATGGAACTAAAGGGCCGATTTAGAAAATTTCCAGTATATGGAAGGTTAAGGATCATGGATCTCGTGACGTGACATGGAAACCCAACACAATTTTTAATTTTGAGCACCAAACACGATGTACATGGGCTGTAGTGGTGCAACCTACGTATATGCATGTTATATAACTGATAGGGCACATGTATGTGGGAAAATATGATTTTTAGCTCTAGGAAGTGAAAAAGGGGACTTCAAGTCTGCATAGGGAAATGGAAAAGGCCTTCTAAGCAAGTTTCACGGGGTGAGGTAAATATTTCTATAGCACAAACATTCTGCCACAAACCTTTGAACATCAGTTTTAAGGCCATCCCAAAAAAATTCCTTCTTGACCCTATGGTAGGTTTTCAAAAATCCTGAGTGCCCTCCTACCGGAGAGGTGTGCAATTCCAAGAGTACCTTTTGTTTGAGTTGGGATTTCTTACATAAATATAAGTGATCTTTGTACCATATTCAATCATTTTTCCATGTGAATGTATTTGATGCACTCGAATCCTGCTGCAACCTTTGAATGTGAGTCCACTTTTTTTCATCATTCTTCCACACTTTTTCATCATTATTCCATTCATACCTTTCTTATATTATATAATCAAGTTAGATGATTGATGTAGCATAGAGAAAGGCCTCAACATCTGCATCCTTTCTTGAGAGTGCATCTACCATAACATTTTGCTTCCCTTTTTTGTAGATGATTTCAAAATCATAACCCAACATCTTGGTCACCCATTTTTGTTGTTATTTTGAAGATAGTCTTTGTTCCAAAACGTATTTAAGACTATCATGATAATTTTTGACCTTGAAGTGCCTACCTATTAGGTAAGGGTTCCATTGCTTCAATGCATGTAGTATTTCAATCATTTTGTTCTCACAAATGGATTTGTGTAATTCATTTCCCTCGAGTGGCCTACTTTCAAAGGCAAGGGGCCTTCCTTCTTGCATTATAACAACACCAATGCCATTTCATGAGGCATCACATTCCAGAATAAAGATTTTTGTGAAGTCTGGTGTGGTCAAGACAAGAGCTTTGCACATTGCCACTTTAAGTTATTCAAAAGAATGATTTTCCTATGGAGTCCATGAAAATGTATCCTTCTTAGTTAATGTCGTTAAATGTGCTTCTATTCTTCCATAGTTATGAACAAAATTGTGGTAGTAACCTATCGAACCCAAAAATCCTCTAATATTCTTCAATGTTTTGGGAATTGGCCAGTCCATCATGGCCTTAATATTTTTAGGGTCTACCTTAACACCTTCATGAGATACAATATGACCCAGATACTCTATCTCCTTCACCCCAAAGAAACATTTGTATGGTTTGGTATATAGTTGTTTCTCCTTTAGTAGCTATAGCACCCTATCAACATGTCGAACATGATCCTCCCAAGACTTGCTATAGATTAGTATATCATCAAAAAATACTAACACAAATTTTCGAAGGAAGGGATTGAAAATGGAATTCAT
>JASDQU010739801.1:99075-123338 GCA_032191745.1 Picea mariana | reverse complement strand
ATGTCGAACATGATCCTCCCAAGACTTGCTATAGATTAGTATATCATCAAAAAATACTAACACAAATTTTCGAAGGAAGGGATTGAAAATGGAATTCATCAACCCTTGGAATGTGGAAGGTGCATTCATAAGGCCAAAAGGCATGACCAAAAATTCATAATGGCCTTCATGAGTTTGGAACATTGTTTTTTGGATATCTTCTTCCTTCATTCTAATCTGATGATACCCTAAATGAAGATCCAACTTTGTGAAGTAGATTTTTCCATGTAGTTCATCTAACAATTCATGAATGACAGGAATGGAAAACTTATCTTTAATAGTGATCTTTTTGAGCTCTCTATAATCTGGACACATACACCATGAGACCTCTTTCTTGAGTACCATTACAACCATTGTAGAGTAAGAACTTTGGATAGGTCTAATATTTCCAGCCTCTAACATTTCTTCAACCATATGCTCAATTTCACTCTTTTGGGCATAAGGGTATCTGTAAGGCCTGATGTTAGGATGAATACTCTGAGGAATTAGGTGCATAGCATGATCATGATTGCAAGTGGGTGGAAGACATATGGGAATATATTCAAATACTTTGGAATTCTTATCAATGACCCCTTGGAGATCTAGGGGAATAGATGGCTTAGATTTTTGAACATCTAATTAGCATAGCTGTACAATTACACGCTGATTCCCATTTTTCAATAATTTTGTCATGCCATTAGAGCTTATCACCTTAGTGGGTTTCCCTGTGATAACCCTTAACTCAATTTACTTTCCTTCCAATGGACATTTCATGAAAAGTTCTTGAAAATTAGAATCCATTGTTCCCAATGATTGTAACCATTGGAATCCTAGTACGCCATCAACACCACCCATGGGTATAGGAATAATTGGACTATTCATTACATATTCCCCCATAGTAAGATTGATCTTATGGAATTTTCCTAAGAAATTGATAGTTCCTCCATTTGAAATCATTACTTGAAACTCTGGTGCTTGATATATAAATCAATTGAGAGCTTTGGATAATTTGTAGTGAATGAAATTATGACTACTACCATAATCAATTAGGACTATTACCTTTTTCTTTTTGATATATCTTTTGATCTTGAGGGTTTGAGGAGTCATAATTCCATCCAATGCATTACATGATATGGTGGGAGTCAACTCTTTAGAAGAAATATCTTCTACATTTTCATCTTGAGATGGTTCTTGTTCTTCTTCCTCTTCACAATCTATGTAGAATAATTTTTTCTCACCACACTTATGTCCCTTATTGTACTTGATGTCTCAATTAAAGAATAAACCTTTTGATTTTATTTCCTCCAATTGTCGAGGTGTCAACATTGCAGGTTGAGGTGTTTTAGAAGAAAGAACATTATTCTCTCAATATATGTTAGGAGTGGTCCTTCTAGTAGCCATAGCCATATTTTTACTTTCAACATTTATCGCCACCCTCAACGCATTCTCCAATGATTTGGGTTCCAAAAGGAAAACCTTGTGTTGAATGTTATCCTTTAAAGTTCCTATGAATACATCAATCAAGTGTTCATTTAGAATATCCGTTACCTTTATATTCAATATTTGGAAGTTCTCAATGTGCTCCGCAACTAAACCCTTTTGCTTGAGATTTATCAATTGGATGAAGAAGGTATTTTTCCTTGTATCCTCATAGTGTGCTATCATTTATTTCGTGAAAATTGTTCAAGTGACAAGTGATTTACGATAATAAAGTCATCGATACGACACAAATTGATTGGGTTCTAAATATAAAGACGCAATTCATACATTTTGTGTGTATGGCACATAATGTAGAGCAAAGAACTGCTCCATCTCAAGTATCCATGTGATTGGATCCTTGCCATCAAACTTCCTCATGTCGATTTTAGGAATGTGTTTGGTCTTCAACCCAAAGTTAGAGTTTCTCCAGTCTTTATTCATCTTCCTTGTGTCGTCATCATGAATTTCATGGGATACATTTTCACTTTCAGGTGGCCTCTCTATTAGGAAATTTTTCAATACTTACATGATATCCCTTTTTAAACCATGAATCTTAGTATCCATTATTGCTTCCAAGTTAGCTTCAGTTGAATCCTTCATCCCTAGTAGTTCATATTTTGTTACTTCCTTCTTTTTTAAATCATTTATGTCCCTGCGCATTTGTTCACCTTCATCAAGAGTCCAAGTAGGATTGTCTGAAGGATTATTTGGTGTAGAATTTCCATTTTTTGGTGGCATGTTGGCCAAGTATCACTTCAAGTTAGGAATTCCTAATTGGCTTAGAAATAGGTCCTCATAGACAAGGGGGTGTCAGGTGATATATCTCTCTAATATATGTGCAGGGTCCAACAATAGTACTAGACACAATATCTCAGGGCAGTAACTAAGGAGGATTAACCATGCCCTTATCAATACTATTCGACTACCCAGGTACTAGAGAGTGATCTCCCCAAGTGTTGTTCTTGGTGTACTATAGAAATAAAGTGACCAAAAGGTTTACTTGGTAAGTCTCAGGATTCTAGGGGTTCTCCCGATATATGCAAGGTATGTGGAAGCTCAGATCTGTAGTAGTTTTTTCTAATGAAAAACCATTCGAAAGGGGCCTTCTGATATACTCTAGGTACATGGATGAACCACACAGTCCCCGGGTTGTAGCATTTACAAGTAATGAGAGCTCCTAGGTTTAGAGACACCCAAATACATCTGTACCTAAAAATCCCTAAGATTCTCTCAAATTTATGTGATACTCCTTTTATCCCACTTTATTATACCTTTGGAATTACCCCAATTGAATCTTATAGTCAAAAGATATAAAAATTTCCAAAAAGAGAGCACACCTTTTAAACCTTGATTTGGAGGTGGCTCTGCTAGAAAATATTTCTTCTATTGTATCTCCAAAATTTAGACCCTTCTAGGTATGAAATTTTGTTCTATAATTCTCTAATACTTCTTCTCTGAAATGCCAAGGGTCTGATCAAAATTGGATGTGCCAAGTGGAATTTATGGTAACTTCCCCACACCTTGTTGATTTTTGGCCCTTCGAGGAGAGCGTACTTATAAAGAATTCCAAGAGAACAATATCTGATATTTTTGGTTCTGAAACTTTCACTCGAAATAATAAGGACTTTCCACTATCCAATTCAATTTTTCTCACTTAATTTGGATACTCACTGAAGAAAATATCACTATGTTACCCAGAAGACCTTTTTGCGACTAGTTAATATGACTAGTCAGCTACCCTATCTTACATAGGGTGTATCTATAAACGTAGGATGACCCATAAGCACAAAGTTTTATCATGTCTCCCTTGATAATTTCTCTGAATATCCTTTGAGTTTCAAGGTCTGAAATTTCACATAAAACATTTTATAGAAACAATTACGTGATGACTAAATTCAGGATGATTCTAGAACCCGATCTTACACAGGATATATCTCCAAAAGTATAAATCATAAGGAGATGAGATGTTAACCCAAAGTACCTTTATTTGTATGATAACTATCCTCCAAGGTGTTCCTTTTGAAACATTGTAGAAAAAAAGTTATATTGAAAATTCCAAGGTGTCTTAAATGCAATAGTGAAACCCCAAGACCTTGAGCTCTGATCCCAAATGTTAAGAACCAAATACCAAAATAGTATAAAATCCTCAGAATAAGTACTCAATACCTTGAAAAAGAGATAATTTAAGATAATAAGCCTCTTCGAGGGGGAAACCTCCTTATACACCACATAAATTTACAAATACAAGATGATTCCAAATGAAAAGGTCTCCTTGGTATATATAGGAGACTAGTAGGTACAATTACAACTAATGGACCCAATTCGACATAAATAAAATAACAATACTAATGTAGTATACCCCAATTAAGGGGTAATGTTCCACTATTTAGGGATTAACAACCATTGTGTGATGGTTTTTTCATTTTTCAGTCTAAATATGTAATCGATCTGTTGACATGTTTTAATATGGTTGATTGCAAGCCTTGTGCCACTCCCTTTAAGTTTGGAATGAAGCTTGATAAAAAATGTCAAAAACTCATTGTTGATGTTACACTTTATCAACAATTGGTCGACAATCTTATTTATTTTCTCATAGTCGACCTAATATCTCCTTTATTGTTAGTGTGGTTTCTTGGTTCATGTAGGATCCCATAGAAAGCGATTAGAAAATAATCAAACACATTGTTCTATATTTGAAGGGTACCACTCACTTTGGTATCAAATATTGTAGTAGTTCAGATTCTCTAGTTGACTTCACTAACTTCGACTAGGTTGGCGATGGATATGACCTAAATTCCACTTCTGGGTATGTGTTTCTCTATAGCACTGGAACTTTGGTGTGGTCATGTAAGAAACATAAGGTAGTTTCTTTGTTGACTACAAAAGAAGAATATCATGGATTTTTTCAAGCAGGTACTAAAGCGGTTTGGATTTGTCAACTTTCGTGAGAGCTTGGATTTCATATTCAAACCTCAACTACAATCTTCTGTGATTATCAAAGTTCCATATAGGTTGTTGACAATCATGTTTATCATTGTAATATGAAGCATGTTGAGCTCAATGCTCACTATTTGCGACAATTGGCTCATGATAACGTTTTTTCTCATGAATATTGTCATACTGAAGATCAATTTGTTGATATCTTCACCAAACCTTTAGATGAAGCCATATTTATCAAGCTCCACAATTTGCTTGGGCTTCAAGAAGATGCAATTATGGGGGAGTGTTCCAGTGATGTAATTTCACCTCCCAAACCTCCATATTTGTGTGATGATGGGGGGGTGTTGGAACATCAAGAAATGATGGTTCATGATACATATTCTGGGTTCAGTCAGTCGATAGGTTGACCTACATCTGGACACATTCAGTCAGTAGATTGATCAACACACCACACTAGTCATTTGAGTAGTCGACATGCTTGTCGGTCGAAAAATCAACCAGTCGTTGGAGATAGTCGGGGAAATGGATCGACCAACCCTACAATCAAATACAAGTTGGATGGATAGTCAGTCTAGTTGAGTATCATCGAGCTGACTTAACATAATGGATTTTTTGGAATCAACTCTAAACACCGACGGTTGTATGTGGACAAGATATTTTGAATTCTATGGGAGTTGGTTAGATCTTGAGCCTATAAAAGAATACCCCTTGGGTCATATATGTATAATGTGAAGTGATTTCATATTGCACAATGGATCATGCAAATCAAGATGTGCAATATGCACTATGATGTTCTGATAACAATACTATGTGATTAAGTGTTTTAATGGTGTCTTTAGATGCCATCTCTATTCTTCGAAATTGTTTGCCCCTCTTCGGTTGTCTATAGTATTGTGTTCTTTGTTTCATATTGTGTTCCATTTGATTCCCCAACATGTAGGATGAAACATTAAACAATAGAACTAGAAATATAAACCATCATCACATATATAACATGCATTAATCAATATCAATGAATAGATAAAGGAAACAACATAACTCTATTTAGCATTCATAATAGACACATACTCTTAGTTTTGAAAAGGGGGCCCAACTACTTATTCATTCATTTTATGAGACTTATAAAGGGTTTCCACAAAATCATAGTGAATATATTGAGATCTCAATAATGTCCACAACCATCAACATCTAACCGTATAAAAAGATAACCAACTAACCCCTTTATCTGAGCCTCGATGGAATTTTATACAATGATAGTGGCCAAAGTTGACCATGTGAATTTAGTTACAAAAGGGATAAAGATGACTATGTCAATCCATTACCCAAGTAAATTATTAATTATGCTCCTTAACTTTTATCCCTTTATATCCGACTTTTTTTTGATTCTTTTATGCTCTTCCACGCCACTTTCACTGATCTCTATGCCCTACAGTGGTGCATCCTCATCCTCATATTTCAAAAAATGAAGGGGACAATCAACCTCAAATTTATTTCCTTCCCTAAATCCAAGTGACAAGGACATGATACATATTGTAAATAATGTTTTAGATCACAATACCATGAATTAGTGGTAGCAAGAATGTAATAGACATCGATAGTATATGTAGAGATCTCATTTTCCCACCCTACTTCATCAATATCAACCTAATCCTATGCTCCAACTCCTAGTTTGTAAATCCCTTGGCCTCAAACTATAGTGGTTGGTTTGAGCACCAAATTGAACTAGATATACGTCATCTAGTTTTATCTCATTTTGCCAAGTTCCTTTGAATAAAGAGAGATCTAATAGCTAAGTGTGCGACCACCACAATAGTGTGACTTTTCATAATGTAAGGCCTGCAATGTTTTACTACTTTAAATATAATGAATGCTTATTTTTTAATTGTTGGTTAGTTCATTTCAGCACCTTGTATATCTATTCTCATGAATGAAATAGGAAATTCACTCCATTTACCTTCTTTATAGGTGAGCACAAGAAGTAGGACGTGTTCATATGTAAAATTCTATAAAACTATATCTTTATCAAAATATAGACTACACAATGCTAGTGTAGTAGCAATGACAACCTTTATCTTCCTGAAAGTATCCTTCTTAATTTTAGTCTAATTAAAAATATTTCTTGATCATTTTTTGGAAGGGTATAATCGTTTATGCAAAGTTTGAAACACAATACCTTACAAAACTAATCTTATTGAAGAAAGATTGCATTGATTTCGTGTTATGAGGCAAAGGAATATGAATAATGGCCTTAGTTCTTTCTGGATCAACCAATATACAATCTTTAGAAATAACATGACTAAGTAGTTTTACTTCAATCACTACAAACATACTTTTTTCTGAGATCAAAGAAATCATATATTTCCTTCATATCTCAAAAATGTGTTTGATATGTTGCAAAGACTTAGATTGATTCATTGAATATATAGTAACATCATCTATATATATATTACCACACTGCGATTAATAAAACCTTTGAAATCAATATCCATAGCTCTTTGGAAAGTAACTTCAGCGTAATCAATCCTAAATATATTCTTTTGTACATGAAGGTTCCCCATTTAGTTTGAAATGTTATTTGACATCCATGAACTCAACTCATGGTTTTACATTTTACATATTCTTTACATTTTTGGGTCATTTTGTATTAAGTAAACCTATGAAAGAAATATCCATATCTCTTTGGAAAGTATCTTGGGCATAATCAATTCGGAAGGCATTCTTTTGTACATAAATTTTCCCCATTTAGTTCGAAAATTTAGCTCAACATCCATGAAATCCATTCATGGTAGTGCATTTTGCATATTCTTTATATTTTTTTACTCGTATTGTATGAAACTGTGGGTTTGTAAAGGGTAACAAGAAATATACCACCATTTGATTGCATACAAATAATGGTTAGTTTCTAGTTGATGATGTACAACTAGTGGTCAAAAATGACTTTGGGAATTGATGTGCATGTCTGTAAAATCATAATGATGGGCAAAGATCAACCTTTCTCTCCCAAGGGTATTAAAATATGTTGTAACATATGACCCCTAATGTGTGATGGAAAAATAGTAGTCGATGGATAAAATATAATAACTTCAGAACGATCTAACATATAAACAAGAGTGAAGTATTTCTCACTTAGGATCAAAAAGGATTTTACAAGAGCAAACCAAGGTATTATATACTCTCTTCTCTGAGGTGGCCATACCCATGTTCATAGGTAAAGTAATCATTACTACCAAATCAAGTGAACTACAGATCCATGAAGTGTATATAGAATGCAAAATCATTGCCACAGAACAATACACATTGAATCCATGTTAAAATAGTATCACAACCATGAGAAAATACATAATGAATATTAGTACTCAGGAGGAGAACACATATAAATGTAGAAAGTAAAAATTGATTCTCCATAGTGCCAATGTTGTAAGTGGTAGTGGTACTATAAAAATATCCTATCGAAAGCATTAAGATAGGATGCAATCACATGTCAAGGTGTTCAATCAAAATCCTTCTCGTTGTATGATTATTCCACATGTGAATAAATGATTTGAGGTCAAACATGGGAGGATCTATTTGATTACCAAGGATTAATTAATCTTGCTCCTAGACATGATGTAAACCACCAATGATGATAATGGGAACCATGGTACATAACACATTCTAACAAGAATGAATAGATGTGTTGATGTTGAACATTCGTAGAATCCATCAAGTAGGAATAATTGATGAATATCCATTATTGAAGGTGAGGGAACCTACCACCGATGACTACAAGCCCTAAGGTAATAGATGGTCTCTAAATCCCCTTTCTAGAATAGATTAACTAGAGCCAATAGAAAAATATCCACTAGAATAACATAATTAAGGCATCCCTCATCATCTAACATGAGATAAATATGGAACGTGATTAGTGTTAGAAATGGGTCTTGGACAATCATTGGAGAGAGCATACCATCGAGTATGACTTTGGCATGCACTGGATGAAATTATTTCATAAATAAGTCCCTCTCATAAGCAACCAATAATGAAAATAATTAACATAGGCAAGGAAATCCACCAATGATGAAAATGAAATCCAAGGCACAACACAAATCCCACCATGTGAATTATTTTTTTATTATCAAACATAGGGGAAGTCACTTAGTAAGTAACCAATGATGTGATGTCATATATTGAGCGAAAGGTAAACTACAAATGATGAAATTAAGTCCCAAGGTGATATTGAATCTAATTCTATATCCCAAAGTAATCTCTCACAGTTAATAAGAGAATACCCTCCAATGAGAAAGAAATGATGAATCCTTCCACTTTGGCACAAGATAAAAATCATTGGATGTGATAGAAAAATAAGACAACTTGACATAGGGAAGGACAACATTGGACAAATATAATCATATGAGGAATGAAAATCTTAGTTGAAGACTTCCCTTGAACATAAGAACAACATACTAAATAACACAGGAACCAAATGAGACCAAATATATGAATGATACAAACCATCAACATGACAGACATTAAGGGATTCTCCATAGTGATTGGAAAATAAAATAATTGAAGGAGTAAAAACTCTAAATCATAGATAGCTTCTAAAGAAATAATAAAACCCAATTGTTAATAAATTGACTCAAAATAAGTGTTTTGTTCAAGGGATATATTGACCTGTTTCTATAAAAGAATGAATTGAAAAATCTTGATTATTTCCCCCCTTTCTCTTTTTACAAATATTTGATTTTTTTTTTCTTTTTCATATTACAAAGACCGAAAAAGAATAAATGAATTCTAGAAATACAGTGTAGGAGGTGAGTTCCATAGGGTGTGAAACTATTTTTCAAGTGCATGGAACATACCTATGTAAAAAAAAGCAAAACTAAATGTGCATGATGTGGGTTCTCATAAGTGTGTCTTTTCGAGGGTAGACTAGGTCTAAAAAGTAGAAACAAGTAATGCAAAGTTAAGAGATAGTTAAGAATGCAGAGGTAGTGAGAATAATGTAGCAAATTGCAACAATTCATTAAGAAAAACAATTTGTGCAATGATAAACATAATACATGCAAAAAAATTGAATATAAAGGTGGAAGCCCCATGGGAATAGTAAAAAATAGATGAGAGAGATGAATGAGGTTCATAATAGAATATCAAACTATAAAGGCTCCTAGTAATACTATAAAATAATGGGATGGGAACCAAATGAACAAAAGGTGCTACACTAGGGAATCCCATCATAGGAAACCTCTTCCATCAAAGAAATGCAAATTGTAGTTAGAAAAGGATTATGCACCAACATCAAACATGGTTGACCCTATGGAAAATTATAGTGACAAAAGGTTTAAATTCACCATAATAGAGAGGGAGCCTAAACATTAACGAAAGCTTCAGAATATACCCAAACAAATCAAACAATGCATAAAGCATGATCCCTAAGAAACCATGAATCCAGCACAAAACCTGCACTTGAGAAGCAACAATACCAAGATCATATCTCGAAAATCCAAAAAAAGACATATATTTTTGTGATTTAAAGAGATGGGAACATATTAAACCTTGATATATTCAACAATATCCATCTTGATGGCATGGCCTAGTTACAAATATTCAACACTGCAACAATTTGAGGAACAACAAGCAAAGTGTTTTGAATTGGAAGTAAAATCAAAGTTGAAATCAAAGAAAAATTCTATAGGAATAGACTCAATATTACAAGGATCTAAGGATTTATGAAAGAGATAATACTTAGAAACAAGAAATTTTGAGGATCTACAAACAAATACTTCAATCTTGTGATATAAACTTGAGGGTTGATGATCATAGAAATAAAACTCAAAAATAAAGCCTGAGGATGTATGTGATCTGAAGTTCCTTAGATGCCAATTTATCTTTAACATACATCAACATCTAACTTGATTCAAAATTATTTTTGATCATCTTTGACTATTTGCACAAACACATGTGAATATTCTTACTTGTCCAAAACTTCATAATATGATGAACAACTTGCAGAATAATGGGAGATAACATAGTAGAAAATAAAGTAACTTAATAAGACAACATTTGATGATGGAGTTCACCCCTCCTAGGCTACATATTTGGGTCCCTTTTCAACAATGAGATCACTCTTAATTAATCTCAATGCCAAAATTACAATGAAATGAACTTACAAATGCAAAATTTGAAGTCACTCTTCGAATCTATTGCTCAACCTCATAAATAGAGGTTACTACTGAAATCCTCTCGAAATTTTAAGAAAAATGAGTATAAACTTGACTATGTTTTGAACAAGTGCCCATAGAACCCCTTTTAAATACAAAAAAAGACTACGGGTCTCATACATGACAAGTTGTACTAAGGATTTCATAGAAAACACTTTTACATAGATCCGACATCACCATCAAATTCCTCTCAAAAAAATGAGAAAATGCGTATAAACATGACTATGTTTGGACATGACATGCAAAACGAGACACTAGTACCATATCTACACTTGTCATCCACCTTAGGATTCATGCCAACCTTATGAACATACTTCCATGTACTGTATTATGTCATACTATCTCAGGATTCATACCTATTTTAAGTAGGCCTAGGTCGGCATAATCATGTATCGAAACCTACGGTGATGTAGCATCATCATTAAATAAATATTCATGGGTTTGTTACAACAAGCCCCACATATAGCGTATTTCTAGGAGTTTGTTTGTTAATCCATTGGTACACTAGAGGGGAGTTTGGGGGTTCAAAACCCACTGAGCCCCTCCACTTACTTTGTTATACATATATAGTATTAACCACAGAGATTTGGCCTGCCTCCATGGGGCATTATTTTTTATCCCCAAGCCAACTTGGTCTTCTCGAAGGTGCCATGTGGCACCACCTGATTGGTCCACATGGAAACCTATGATTGGCCACTATTTCCAACTATACACCCTACCATGTGGCACCATCAGATTTAGCCATGTGTTGTATGGCCCTACCAACTATGTTTCTAATGTACCTACCACCTATTTGCCACATCATTGTATGACTTTCCATGTGCCACCCTTTCTGTGGTGCCATGTGTACAATACAGTATACCACGTCATCCATATGGATGACATGTGGTTGTCTCTAGCTAGTCCAACTAGGTGCCAAATGTGCCAAATTCAGGTGACATGTGGTAGCCCCTCATGCTACCATTTCAGCATGATGATGTCACATGTCCATGTGTC
Organism: Picea mariana; assembly: GCA_032191745.1. Classification (NCBI taxonomy): domain Eukaryota; kingdom Viridiplantae; phylum Streptophyta; class Pinopsida; order Pinales; family Pinaceae; genus Picea; species Picea mariana. The sequence continues at coordinate 111,705 of JASDQU010739801.1, read as the reverse complement.
ACTCTATGATCTTTCCACTTGTCGTACATATACTGATATCATGCTTCCATGTAAACTGTATGAAAGGACACATGTTGTCTTCTAATTTTTCCACCTCGGTTGTATGGATGTTGTTGACAATTTGGTTTTCATTGATGTCAACCTTGATAGATATGTCAAGTATCATTGATTGATTGGTTTGAGAAGAATTTTCAATATTGGACATAATGTTATGAAGATGACTTGAATGTCAAGCATTGTCAATATTGGACATAATGTTATGGAGTTGACTTGAATATAAGTAGAAAGATAATATTGACTAATATATTGTATGGGCTCGATGAAATCATCCTATATTGTATGAGGTTGATGAAATCACCCTAATGGAAATATGGTTTATGGTGGATTGTTTCATTAACATCCATGCATGAAAATAAACTGTGACGAAATTGTCCATATAAAAAGGGTAAATGGAGAATCCAATATGGATGCATACAAATCACAAATAAGAATGTTGGACATGGTGTTATAGTGTTGGCATTGATGTCAAATAAGATTAGTATGGTCATCAATAGAGTCAGAGAGTCAAGAAGTCTAGTATAAACATCTTAGCAAGAAGTTGAAAAATTCGAAGGTCGAAGTCAAAGAAATCAGTGATGGAAATCGAAGGTCGAAATTGAAGAAGTCAAATATCAAATCCGAAGTCGAAGTTGAAACTGAAGAAAGTCAGAACGACCAAAGTCGAATTACACAAGTCGGTTTTCTTCTAAGTCGATTTGGTCCAAGTAGAAGTGAAGTAAATTACCCCCAAGGTCAAATTCGAAAGAAAAATGAGTTGGGAAATTCAAGTCGGTCAAAGCAAGTCGGGACGACCAAAATTTGAATCTCTCAAGTCAGTCCAAGAATGAAGTAACCTAAAGGTCAAAGTCAAAGAAAACTTAAATTGGGAAATACAAGTCGGGTCAAGGCTGAAGCAAGTTGGGTGGACCAGAATTGAAATACTCAAGTCAAAATTTCTCCTAGTTGAGTCAACCAAAAAGATGTTTGTCAGTCGAATGAGGAAGCAAATACAAAAAAGGGTGAAGAACAAGTCGAATCTTCAGTGACTAGCATATGAGAGGGAACTGATTTTAATATCCACCATCAAGTAAATTGTTTACAAGTTGAGTTTAAATAGTCAACAACAAAGGAGATATATGGAAGTCGATTTAGACATTCATAAAAGGTAAAATGCACTAAATTCAATCTGGCATCCGAGAACAAAAGGAAAATCTTGGCAAGTTGCTTTCAAAGAACCACATGTACCATCCACCTCACACATGTTCTGGGGAAAATTCCCGCATTTCGGATAATTGGGCATGTTATGAACAAAATCCATGTCGTAGAATTGTAAAATGCATTTCCATCACTCCAGAATTTTCGTACGAAATCAATGTTTAATTTCATGTACAAAAATAAATTAATGAAATCACCAATTGTGTTAATTAAATGAATGGGTGCAATGTTTCATTACTAAAATACACAATGGTTCAAACTTATAAATTTTGGAAAGTATATAAGAAAAAAAACAAGGTGAAAGAAAAGTGTCTATGTGATTTTTACAAGATTATATAAAGGCATAGAAGAGTCCAAGGAAGAAATACAAGATACTTATGTAATGAGGGTGGAAGGGTGGAGAAAGGAAGGACTAATTTACTTTACTGATTAAAGTTTGAAGACAGGAAGTTGGTGCTTCCCAGGGTTGGTTCCCTAAACAAGGGAGTTGGTACTTCCTAGGGTTTCTACCCTAAACAAAGGAGTTGGTTCTTCCTAGGGTTGGTGCCCTAAAAATAGGGAGTTGGTACTTCCTAGGGTTTCTACCCTAAACAAAGGATTTGGTTCTTCCTAGGGTTGGTGCCCTAAAAATAGGGAGTTGGTGCTTCCTAGGGTTAAATCCTTGAACAAGAATATTGGTGTCTCCAAATAATTATTTTAACTTGTGTTATTGTATTGATTTTATATTCAAGTTTACTGTTATTGATCAATTGTTCTTAATAAGTCAAAATTATTAAAAGTTTAAATAATTAATACATATTGATTCACCCCTACCCCTTAGTATTGACCAAGTTTCCAACAATTAGTATTAGAGAGGGTGCCTTCTACATAGTCTAACAACTGGAAGGTAGATTCTGAAGGAATTAATCATTAAGAGCAAATTTCTTATAACAAAGCACCTTTGTTCAAAGGGAGTGATTATGCATTCTACATTGTGAGACTGAAAAGTTATCTCATGGCCCTTAGATGTGATGTTTGGAAAGTTGTTGAAAGTGGTTATACCACACCATCTACCCCACCTACTGATACTGCTTCAAAGAAGTTATGTAATGACAATTCAAAAGTGATAATGTTATTCTAGGAGGTTTAACCAATCCTATATTTTTAAAGGTAATTCATTGTAAGTAATCAAAAGAGATCTGGGACAAACTGGAGGTCATATATGAAAGATACAACAAAGCTAAGGAAGCCAAACTGTAATCCTATAGAATTCAGTTTGAAAATTTGAAAATGAAGGAAGAAGAAGACATAGTTGAATATCTTTAAAGAGTTGATGAAATTGTCAATTCAATCAGAGAATTAGTGGAATAACTCAAAGACAAACTGATCCATATGGATATCGGTGGCTACCCACCTTTTCCAAATCGCTCAAGACAGTTTTTTGGCAATTTTGGCAATTTATTATTTTTAGCAGTTTTTAATTTCCGAGGCCATTTTGAGGGCCTAAATGAAGGTTTTGTGGGATAGATCTTCTCAATGACATCCAAAGTCTCTAATTGATCCCCCAAAATTAATATCCTCGATGATACCTTTCCAATGGGCTATTTTGCTCCTAAAATGAAGATCGTATGCAAAAGTTATGATCCCGAGAAGTTGATGTACTAACTTACCCAAATGGGGCCCACATGAATTTTGGTGCTTCATCTCCTAGGGTTAGGTTTTTGGATGTATAGGGTTTTGGACATTCCTGTTTATTTTAAAAATGTCTTCATAGCCTCATTGTAATCATCTTTTGACGAATGAGTGCAGCCGTCACATCTCTTCTCAGAGATAAGCCACCACCATTCCAGGAAGCTTGTTTTCCACTGCATTTTACAGTTTCAGTTGATTTCCTTATTGAATAGAAAAATAGTTTTATCGTATCTATGTTATTCTGTGTTAAGCATATTTTAATAAATTGTATTCATTTCTTTCTTCTCATAAAATACAAATCACAAACCCATTGTCCAAAGATCTTGAGATCATTACCTATGAGGTATGATGCAAAAATTTCTACCCTTGAAGACAGACCAGATCTTGATAAGATCACAATAGATGAACTACATGGGATCCTTTTAGCATATGAGATGAGATCAGGACAAGAAAACCCAACAAAAGGAGAAAATTCCTTCATGGAATCAAAATCAAGGAAGAAGTGAGAGAAGGTACCTAATGAATATTTATCAGAGATTTCTGATGAATAAGTAGCTAACTTTATGAAGAAACTCAAGAAAGGGATTGGTAAATACAAGGGAAAGTTTCCTCTCATATGATTCAACTATGCCAAAGTTGGACACTTTGCTAACAAATGTCCATATCCCAAGTAGGAGGATAGCGATGATGAGGAAATTCAGAATCATAAAGAACATAAGAAGGGTAAGAAAAAGAACAAAAATAAATACTACAAACAAAAGAATAATTTCTACACCAAAGGGGACAACAACTCTTCTGAATAAAGTGAAGATGAAGATTCAGAGCTTCTATTTATGGGAATGAAAACTCAAGATAATGTTGTAGATGATGAAGAAAACTTTGAATATGAAGGATAAGTAGACCTAGAAGTAGAGCTAATCAGTGCTCTGAAGGAACTAAGAAGTGTAAAAAGAAGAACAAGATACTAAGGGAACAACTTCAAGAGTTTGAAGAAGAACATCAATCAACATAGGTAGATGCATCAAGAACTATCAAGGAATCAAATCAGATAATTAGTGATTTGAAGTCTCAACTCCTAGAAGCTAAAAGAATTGAAGAAGTCATTTTAAATCAAATCAATGATAGAGAAAACATATGTGAGAAGCTAGACACTGAGATTGAGATGTTAAAAGGTTAACTTGAGAAAGAAAAGAAGGGATCAAAATTTGAAAACAGATAAAAAATATTGGATGAAATTCTTGTTGGAGCATATCCCTAACTTACATTAGTTTATACCTAGACTAGACTCCTAGATATTGGTTAATACATTCATTTACACTTTATTTCACCTAATTTGGCCACATAGAGAAGAAGGGCGCCTCATCCCTAGATTTTAGGGAAAATTGCTAATTTTAGATCAAGACTCAACTCCCGGTTCTTGATTTTCTCAATTTATTCTTGACTTTATTCATTTATTCATGATTTATTCGAACTCCCCCATGCAAAAAATCATCTATTATTAGGGAATGCGCACCTCCTCTTTGAGTGAGATATTTATTCCTTAATTAATGATTTTTGCCTTTACTATTATTAGTAATTGTTATTTTGGGTCAGTTAACTGAGTTGGAACTGCTTCTCTTGTCAGTTAAGTGAGATTAAGTGATATAATGCACATCACTTAAGTCTTGTGGACATTAATGAGTGTGTGACATGTATCTTTAGTGGTCTAGGTTGAACTATGTGGTCTCCCTTAGCTTATGACACCTATTTTAACTATTTCTAGCTTTTTTTGACTAGAATTTCTATGTTGGAATTTCTATATATTCACCTCCTCTCTTCTTTTTTGAGGATGGTTTCTCATGTATATTCATTTTTTATTAATATAATTCTCTGATTTATGGAGAAAAAAATTTCTCTCATCTCTTGAATATCAACAAATTTTTTGTGTTCAATTTAACTAGAATTCTAGATCTATTGGAGTTTCTGTAGGAATTCTACATGGTATCAAAGCTAGATTGAATCTAGTCGATTGTACATGGTTTTATTTTCAGGTATAAATCATCAGGAGGTGCATAAAGAAACAATGTATCATCTCTCTCATCCCACAAAACGCATTCTAAATCCTTTCAATTACTTCGAATGGAAGATAGAGATCTCTCTGCTCCTCCGAAGCAAAGGGCTTTATCGGGTAACAATGGGAACGAAGAAAGAACCGAATGCTGCAGCGGAGAAGATAAAGTATTTCAATAAATTATAAGAAGAAATTGGGCTGATATTCCTATCAATTTCCAGAGATATCCTCTTTCATGTCAGTGGAGCCACTACTCCCGATGTGGTCTAGACCACATTGGAAGGACTATTCGTCAAGCAGGATGCAAAGAGAGTGCATCAACTGGAGAATGAACTCATATCCCTAAGTCCAATTCATTTCAGAAACCTGCAAGAATTATTCACCAAGTTAAAATCCTTCCTCATTGAACTTAATGCATGTGAAGTCACAAAAGGGGAAGAACAACTCATCCTTTCAATTCTCTCGAAACTAGGCCCTGAATATTCCGTATTTGTGTCATCTTTTCAAGCATCTAAATTGACTTAGGAAAAATGGAAAATGCCTTCATTGAATGATTTCATTGTAGCATTGACTCAAGATAAATCAAAGTTAGTCCAAATGGGTGCCATCAAGAATTCCAAGAACCAAGCACTTGCAGGTACTGATGCTCCAAAGAGCAATGGAAAAGACAAGGAAAAAGGAACGGGTAAATTTCCTAAATCGAAGAAGGAGAGATTCGCACAATCTTTAGAGAACTATTCTGAGCCTAAGGGTAATAAGAAGAAGAAGGAAAGAAAACTTTGCAGCTACTGTTCCAAAGGTTTTCATCCTAAAGAAAATTGCATGAGGAAGACTATCGATGAGATGGCTAAGCAATTGCAGCAGCACAATCTCACGGTGCCTGAAAATGAAAAGAAGAAAGATGATAACAGAACGAGAGGGAGAGAACGAGATGGTCATGATTTAATGGCTGTCACATCCAATCCATCAGCATAGATCCTTTATTTAGGTTCATCGAACAATATGGTTGCATCAAAAAATGAATTTTCCTCCATCGAAGAAAGCACCAGATCCCTAATTTACTTGGGAGATGCCACAATCACAAAGGTGTGCGGAGAAGGAATTGTTGATCTTGAAGGGGGATGCTTCAAAAATGTGCTTCATGTTCCCTTGCTGTCTGCAAATATTCTCTCGATATATCATATCACTCATTATGGCTCTGGAAGGAAGGTGGAGTTTACTCCGGACTCCGCAGTGATTACCGAGATTTCCACAGGCTCACAGCTTGCACATGGAATTGCAGATCACAGTTCTCATTTGTATTTCTTATCCCACTTTGTTCCTAAATCTATTAGCACTGTATTTTTGTCAAAATCTAATGATATCATTAGTTTATGGCATGAAATATTTGGCCATCTAAACTATAAGTACTTGCATCAACTCAGCAAGGAAAACATGGTAGAAGGATTGCCAACTATTAAATTCACAAGCGGTGTATGTCAAGGATGCATTCTTGGCAAGCATCCAGAGAAAAAGTTTGAAAAAGGGAAGGAAAAGAGTGCCTCTTCACCTCTTGGGATGATTCACAGTGAAATTACAGGCCCATTCCCACAGCCTTCAATCAATATACAACTACAACACACAGTGCCATATACACCACAACAGAACGATGTTGTGGAGAGGAAAAACCGGTCCTTAAAAGAGATGGAAAATTGTATGCTACAGTCGAAATAATTAGCTCCTAGGATATGGGATGAAGCTATTAATTGTGTAGCATACATTCATAACTGAGTTCCTCACAAATCACTCAAAGGCACGACTCCTTTTGAATGTTGGACTGGTAAGAAACCGAAAGTGTCGCACTTTCGTATTTTTGGTTCACGAGCATGGGCTCACATTCCAACAGATAAGAGGAAGGCTTTGGAGCCTCAAAGTGTTGAATGAATATTTGTTGGATATCTTGAAGGTGTCAAAGGATATATATTTCTGGAATCTCACACGGAAAAGTTCATTCTAGCTCAAAGTGTGAAGTTTGAAGAAGAATCACTGCATGATTTTTCAGAAGACCTTGCCAAGGAACCGCTTGTTGTCACTAATGAGGAGGAGTCAGAAACTTCTTCGACCACTTAAAAATAGCCATAAAAGAATCCTTTTAGGTATGATATATAGGATGAGGATTAGGTCATGGCTGCTGCAACTCAGTTTCCAACTTGGGCAGATAAAACCATGCAAGATGCGGGTGAACTAGTCGATGATCCTGCGGATACAAGAAGGACTAGATCGAAGTTTTTTGGTGCTCCTCAAGCCATGGCTGCCATAGAACCTTTGTTTCCCATACATTTCTATATGTCACTTGGTTCAAATCCAAAATCACACTCTGATGTTGCAGACATCTTCATCAAGTCCTTTACTGAAAATAAATTTTTAGAACTGAGAGCTATGCTTGGAGTGGTGGAGACAACTGAGTAGGTCACTTTTGGCCACTCAACATTTTTTTTTCCTCTTTTGGGGGAGGGTTTCCCATGAGGTTTTACCTCTTTCCTCTTTTCATGAGGAATTCTTTTATGTAATGAGTACCTAAAATGGCCAAGTTGTCGGGACTCAAATGTTTTGTCATTACAGTTAGGCTTAAAGGGGGGTGTTGGAGCATATCCCTAACTTACATTAGTTTATACCTAGCCTAGACTCCCAGATATTGGTTAATACATTAATTTACACTTTATTTCACCTAATTTGGCCACATAGAGAAGAAGGGTGCCTCATCCCTCGATTTTAGGGAAAACTGCTAATTTTAGATCAAGACTCAACTCTCGGTTCTTGATTTTCTCGATTTATTCTTTATTTTCTTGATTTATTCATGATTTATTCCAACTCCCCCATGAAAAAAATCATATATTACTAGGGAATGCGCACCTCCTTTTTGAGTGAGAGATTTATTCCTTAATTAATGATTTATTCCTTTACTATTATTAGTAACTATTATTTTGGGTCAGTTAACTGAGTTGGAACTGCTTCTCTTGTCAGTTAAGTGAGATTAAGTGAGATAATGTGCATCAATTAACTCTTTTGGACATTAATGAGTGTCTGACATGTATCTTTAGTGGTATAGGTCGAACTATGTGTTCTCCCTTAGCTTATGACACCTATTTTAGTTATTTCTATCTTTTTTTTACTAGAATTTCTATGTTGGAAACTCTATATATTCACCTCTGTTAGGACCACACAATGTATATTTTTGCCTATACTTTTTGCCACTATTATACTCTTGATCACCTATACTTAGACTCATACTATCACTTTATCTGATCATCCCAGAGGTATACAATGTCCCTTCTCATTACTATATGTTTAATCTATTTTGCATAATATTTTACATCACTTTCGTACTTAACCATTGATTAGACTGCAGATTAGCATTTGAAGCCTGTTGTTGAAACACAGAACTGTTACACAGTCCAGAGTCGAAGATGCTGAAACATAGAGCTGTTACACAGTCCGAGTTCGCAGATGCTAAAACACAGTCCAGAGTCGCCTATGCTGAAACACAGAGCCGTTACACAGTCTGGAGTCGCAGATGCTGAAACACAGAAGAGACCTCCATAACCAACATGCTGAAACACAAGGAAGCCCTTACAGTCAGTGGTCAACAAGCACCAACCGTCGCTCCTACATCAGAAATCCGACATAGTCAAAAGCGCAATTCACATGGCTGAAATAGCCCGTGAATTGCGATGCTGAAACAACATTGGCAGCTACGAGAAGAAACGGTTATTCCAGTCGTAACAACAATACCTCATCCAGCTCCTATAATAGCATTTCTGTTGAGTGAGACTAGGACATCCTGTTCTAGTTTAGAAAGAAGATCAGACTAAAGATAGGACTCAGATATACATTGTAATTTTTGATATATTGTATCGAAGGGATTCCCTCTTTAAATAAAGGGAAATCATCATTCGAAGGGCCAAGTTTTATGTATTAAAAAATCTTCAGAGAGAGGGATGTGCTTCATCTTCAGACTGTAATATGATATTTTGATAGATGAATAAAAGACTGCTTTGAGTATCTTTCTCTAGCTTTCCTGTTCCAGGGGGATCTTGTGAGAAGGGAGGGCCCACCTTCTTCACAATATTCACCTGTTAGTTATAGAGTGTGTAAGTATAATCTCTGTTTATGTGTGGTTAACTTTCATATGCTGAAACACTACCTTTAATGAATTCCGCTTTGCCGAAACACTACTGAATTCTGTCTTAGTTTATTGAATGAATTTCGTAATTCTTTTTATTAGCAATATTGTGTGATGATTTCATGAGGCTAGTCAGAGATTGGGTTAAGGATTCCTGCTCAGAAAGGAAGGGATCAGAATATCCTGTTCTCTATAGATTTCCTTTACTTCTGCAAGTGTGCTAGCCAAAGATTGGGTTAAGGGTTCCTGCTCAGAAAGGAAGGAATCAGAACATCCTGTTCTCTGTAGATTTCCATTACTTCTGCAAGTGTGCTAGCCATAGATTGGGTTAAGGGTTCCTGCTCAGAAAGGAAGGAATCAGAACATCATGTTCTCTGTAGGTTTCCATTCCTTCTGCAAGTGTGCTAGCCAGAGATTGGGTTAAGGGCTCCTCCTCAGAAAGGAAGGAATCAGAACATCCTGTTCTCTGTATATTTCCATTACTTCTACAAGTGTGCTAGCCAGAGATTGGGTTAAGGGTTCCTGCTCAGAAAGGAAGGAATCAAAACATCCTGTTCTCTGTAGATCTCAACTATTTTTCACAAGTTTGCTAATCAGAAATAGGGTTAAAAGTTCCTACTTAGAAAGAAAGGAATTAAATGGCCTTGTTCTCTGCTAGATAGGGTTAATTTCCCTTGCATTACTATTTTCATGAAGCAATGTTAATCAGAATTAAGGTACTGAAGTTTCTGTTGAGAGTAAGGGTCATGTTCTCTGGTTGCAGAATAGTTGTTCTTTCCTGTTGCAAGTATTATTTTAATGTAATCCAGGATTCCTTAGATTAATCTTTAAGATCTGCAATAGGTAGGTTGTTTTCCTGTGATTTAATCCATAACTTCAGTTCATTCAAAGTAAGTGTGATTAGTATAGTTTCTTTTACTACAACTTTGAGTTGCTTTTGGAATTGAGCATATACAGTGCGTGGTTATCTTTGAAATAAAAAGACTTCCCTGGGTTGACAATTTATGTATCACTTGGTTGTTTTAAATTAATTAAGCAATTATAGTGACCAACATTTTGGCGTCGTTGCCGGGGAAGATAGCTATAGATTTCAAAAGCACTTATGATTTTTTTTCTTTAGATAAAAAGATTGCATGAAAAACCCCAAATACACTAACCCTACAGGTGGCAAGGGAAAAGGAAAAGGAGGAAGAAAGACTTACATCGACGAGATCCTATCAAAGTCTGAATCTGTTGCTCAATGACCAAACTTTTGAAAACAAAATTCCCAGCCTTCATTCCAAGCAGATTTTGGAACAGGGAAAGAAGTTTGGAGTCCGAAGACAGTCCAAAAGCCAGTAGGAGACATTGAGGACAGAGCAAGTGCAGCAGGGGAGCAGACAGAAGAAAACATGGATGAGTATAATGAACAATTGCGTCATGAAGAATAGGTAGATCCTGAAGGAGAGGTAAAAGATGAAAATTCTTTCTCTACATTAGGATTTCCTATTGGCGATCTCCCTAGAGGAGCAGCCCCCATGAAAAACATTCCACTTTCAGCATTACCTAATTTTCATGGTTTATCTTCAGAGGATCCTGATGAATTTCTTTTTGAGTTTGATATATTATGTAGAAGCTATGATTACGTTTCTAATGCTTAGAAACTAAAGTTATTTTCAACAACACTAAAAGGGAATGCACTAAGATGGTTTATGAGTCTTGGAGGCCATGTAATCACAACATGGGACCAAATGAAATAGAAATTTCTTAACAAATATCAAGACTACTGCCGAACGAGAGAAAAGAGGGAGGAGCTATTCAAGATGATGTAAAAAGAGGATGAGAATCTAGAAGACTTTGTAGAAAGGCTACAATACAATCTACAAATATCCAGTCATCCCAATGTAAGTAAGGATATTCTCAAAACTAATTTATTAAAAGGGGTAAGGGATGACTCTCTGGATATGCTAAATATGCTTGGGAAAGGGGACATATCCAAGGAATCATATGATGAAATTGTCAATTTATGCAAAAGATGTTCAAGGGGAGCTTAAAGAAACATATTAAACAGCAGGGACACCACATTTTCTAGAGTCCAAAAATCAGCCAGTGGGGGAGCAACAAGAGCCGAGATAGGTAATTTGCTTGAAGATTTTAAAACTGAAATGTTAATCACTTTTGCCTCACAAATGGATACCCTGCAGATTAAGAAAAAGTAAGCAGAAGCAGAAGTAGCCTTTTCTATCTTTTGTTCCCAATGCAGAGATAAGCACCCAAGAAGAGAATGTCCACTGGACAAAAAGCCAATCTGCACTATCTGTGACAAAGATCATGATACCCAAAATTGTCCATCTTTACCAGGGATCAAAGCAACATTACAACCAACGGACGAAGAAGCTGAAGCTGTCTATCTGATGACACAAAGGAGACAATGGAAACCGCGAGGACAAGGTATGAACTCTAACATGTCATTTAATCGTTGGAATAATTATTTTTCTTTCAATCAAATGAGTTACGCCCCCTTCAATCAAATGCAATACACTAATCAAATGAATTACCCATCCATGCAACAAACTTACCCACCCATGCAACAAACTTACCCACCCATGCAGCAATATAACCCACCCTTTGTTGATCCCTCAATGTGGACCTCTTGGCCTCCACAACAACAACAACCATATCAGAATCAGTGGAATCAAAATTGGAGAGGACAACAACCTGCCTTTCAAAATCAATTACCTCAACTCCCACAACCACTCTCCTTACCAGCAGGCACTCCAAACAACCAAACGATGAGACCCCAGCTACCTATACAACCTAACCCCAACCCGAATAATAAAGCTGTGTAGTGCATTGATATTTATAACCAGCCCACACATTCCCTTCTCCCTGCACAATGCAACGATATTCATCTTCGACCTGGGAGAATAGTGGAACCTACTATAGTTGATGTTACCTCTTTTGATAAAGAGGAAACAAAAGAACATGATGTACCTGAAAAGGTACAATCATCCTCTAACAATGCTGCTGAAACAGCAACACCACCATTTCCTGAGCGTCTCGCCTTAACTAAAATGCCTGAACCACTGTTGGTCACTATAATTGCTTAATTAATTTTAAACAACCAAGTGAAACATAAATTATCAACCCAGGGAAGTCTTTTGTTTCAAAGATAGCCACGCACTATATATGCTCAATTCCAAAAGCACTTAGTGTTGTAGTAAAGAAATTCACACTATTTATTCTTGCTTGAATGAATTGAAGCTCTGAATTAAATCACAGGAAAGCAATTCCCCTATTGCAATTCCTTGAAGCTTAATTAAGAATCTTGGATTACATTAAAAATACTACTGCAATGGGAAAGAACAACTATCTTGCAATCAGAGAACAGGACCCTTACTCTCAAACAGAGACTCAGTACTAACACTCTTTCATGAAAACAATAATGCAGAAAACAATTAACTCTATCTAACAGAAACCAAAGCACTTAGTTCCTTTATGTTTAAGCAGGAGC
>JASDQU010739801.1:48165-84969 GCA_032191745.1 Picea mariana | reverse complement strand
TGTAGAAGACTTGAAGACATCAACTTGTAGTAGTAGCTTTCCTGAGTTGTTTCTATCATTCATTGGACCAGTACCTATATGATTTTAGTGATCATGGGAGATGATATTGTACTCCATTGCATACATACATCTTCAGATTGATTTTGAGATCGGTTTTCACTGGGCCTTGTTCGTGACTATGACAAGCTTTGGCATGTATCTACTTTGCATTTCCTATTCATGGCCATGAAAAATTGTTTGGTATATTTCTATATGGATATGCAGTGTAATTCAAATTGGAATCCATGTGTACAAACTCATTATGGATTGTAATATTCTCATGAACAACTAGTTCATCCAGCTAGGTCTCCATTACTCCACTTCTGGGAATTATAATAAATTTCGTCCATTGTAAATACTCCTCTGACCTCACACATTAGGGGGCTTCTGTTATAGAAATATTTTCCTCGCCCCATGAAACTTTCAAAAAGGCCTTTTCCATTTCCCTATGTAGACCAGGGATGATTTTAGGGGCTAAATTTTGCTTATGGGATATTTTTCCTTGGTCTTTCCGAAAAAAAGATTCTCTATTCTAAAAATGATGCACCCAAACTCTAAAGGAAAACATTATTTTACCTTAAAAATCGCCAAACTTTTATATAAACTATATAAAATCCTTAGAAATTTGAATATTTTTACAAAAATATCGCTAAACATTTATAGTTGGCATATGAAGGATTAGTAATATTCGTCAAGGTTTCTACATTTTAAAATGATTTTCCATCCTTAAAATCATCCCTGATGCATAATTGAAGTCCCCTTTTGCCAGGGATGATTTTAGGGGATACATTTCGCTCATAGACTAATTTTCCATGGTTTTTCCCAAAAAATGATTCACCATTATAAAAATGATTCGCCCAAATTCTATAGGATAGTATTATTTTACCTTAAAAATCGCTAAAATTTTATACAAACTATATAAAATCCTTAGAAATTTGAATATTTTTACAAAAATATGGCCAAACATTTATTGTTGGCATATGAAGGATTAGTAAGATTCGCCAAGGTTTCTACATTTTAAAATAAATTTCCATCCTTAAAATCATCCCTACCTTTTGCACTTCCCATAGCTAAAAATCATATTTTTCCACATATATGCACCCTTATTAGTTATACATCATGCGTTTACGTAGGTTGCACCACTACAACCAAGGTACATCGAGTTTGGTGCTAAAAATTAAAAATTGTGTTGGGTTTCCATGTCATGTCGCCAGATCCATGATCCTTGACCTTCCATATATTGGAAACATTCTAACTCGACCCTTCAATTCCATTTGAAGGCTATAAATGGGCCATATCCAAACCATGGAAAGGGAGAGAATTCAAATTTTGAGAGCAATTTTTCTCTGGAGAAATTATTCACTTCATATCGAGCTTGCATCCCTTTGTCCTATAAAGTATGAATACATTGTTCAGCCCCCAATCTCTTCCCTCTTTGATGGAGAACCTCATTGTCTCTCTTATATGAGCTTTCCTTTGGTAGAGGATTGAAGTGGTGGAGGCCCAACTGGAAGGGTCTTAGTTTCTCGATTCTGAGACGTGCCGACATGGAAGTTTGTCATTCATACACTTTTGTTGATCATATTTTCATAGAAATACTCTTTTATCGTCCAATTAATATCTTGTAAATATTTGAATTGTTATTCCAAGGGAATATTTTTTATGAATGTTGATGGATTATGCTATTATATGTGCTAACAATATATAATATCACCATATGCTTGCGTATATTGGTTTTTGACGACAATTTGCAGATATAAATATTTGATTCGGGTGCTCAACGGTGGTCTTTTTATATACCTAAAACTCCTTACTCATGCATACATGGCATTGGCCTTCTTGCTTACATAATTTTCCAAGTCACTGCTGAGAAGCTCTACTTAAAAAAACAATTTTTAGAGCATGTACACATCCTACACCACTACTCCTCGCATACATATGCTTGTTTCATGCTAGACAACCCATGTACATATGCTTGTTGCAAACTAAACAACCCGCATATACCTCCAAAAGTTGCAAAACCTAAAAATTTGTAAGGAATTCAGTGGAATTTATGGGCTATTGGCGGTTTCTCAACCAATTTACCTGCTATAGCTCATCCCCGAACCAAATAACCATAATTTTTTCATATAAAAGGGGGTGTTAGGGTCTCATTTCACAACCAAACGCAAGAGTAGTGAAACTTTGCCCAATTTCACTTCCCTTCCTTGCCCAAGCATTTGCAACCTTTTGTGAGTTACAACCTCAACATTCCCTCTTCAGCCCCTTTTCTTCCATTCTATCCATCCCCTTTCCATGAGGTGATTAGTATATTGTGAGAAGAGGCTTATTGAAGGTGCACTTGGAGCATTGTAAAGAGGATCCTGGACCAAGTTCACAGAATGGTGGCCGACAAGGATTGTAAATTTCATTCTTTGTTTAATGAATAAAATAATCTATTTTCCCTGTCCCAAATGATGATGTTTTATGTCTTTTTCTTTGATTTATACATAACATTGGATATATAACCCTAATTTTTGAATATACATAGCATGCTTGTAGGATTTTTTCCTAGTCTCGGATGTAGGTCAGCTTTGGGAGGAGACTTGCAGTCTTTGGAACTATAGAGCTTGAGGAGACCATCACCTTACGTTGGATAAAAGGTACAATTACTGATATTCTCTTATATTTATTTGTGTTCATCTATTTTAGTATGTTTGGGGTAGTGTAGAAACTAGATTTACTCTTAGGAGGTCATTTTCTTTGTCTATATCCTAACCCCTGGTATAGTTATAGGTGGATTTTCCTGCTAGCAGAATTAGCGACCACACTGGGGAGTCTCTCTAGGGATTTTAGGGAGGTTTTTGGGTTGTTGATTGGCATTTTGTTTTCATTTTGAGTTTCAGTCAAGTTTACTGAGACTTTTAAGGGTTTTTGGTCACTTGCAAGGTGCATACCATCTTTCCCTTCCCTTTAATTATGCCTTGTCTTGTTATTTTTCAAAACTCTCAAAGGTGTACGCACCCTGTTTTGGGTCAGCCCACATACATATGTGCTCTGCACAGTAGACAAACCACGTACATACACAGGTTGTTGATGAAATAGCCCACGTCTTTGTGTTTTGAAAGTGTTTTTTAATGAAGAGAGAGTAAATCTCTTTCCTAATAGAAGTTTAGGCTTCTTAGGACTTTATTGAAACAGTCAGAGTCTCTGTCTTGGGCCAGAGATTGGGTTAGAATTCAGTTAACTTGTTCCCTAGTTTTCTTTTGTTTGTCCTAAAAGGTTTAGAGTGAATTGCCAGGTTTTAGATCCTCTTCTTGGTTTCTTGATTGAATCCCTGTGATCCACAGTTGGCTTAGGGTCTTTCTCAATCTTGTTTTCAGTTTTCTCTTTGTTCCTATTTCTTTCTTTGAAAAACACAAAAATGTTTTTACTTCAATTTTTCTTGTTGTGGTAGTTCGAAAAATAAATAAATAAATGATTTTCTTGCATTTAGTTTGGTAAAGTATTCAAGGTTGTTATTTGCAAAAGAAAAAGAGTCTTGATTTCAAATTTATTTTCGATTTCCTAAAATACAAGTAGTTTTGTTTAGTCAAATGAAAGCAAGTGTTAGGATTTCATCATTCATAAGATCTTGAAATATTGGTTAGAAAGGTTGAATTTACAAAGAGTTTTTACAAGCTTTTCTTTAATTTTGAAGTATCTTTTTCTTTCAAATGCTTTAAAGTTCTCTTCCTTTTTCATCTATTCATAATACCATCAGTTTCACAACCACACCCTTTGTGTAAATCAAGCCTTAAAATTAACGCTTAATATAAAATATATTAGAATTTATGTTTGTAGGGTTCACCGACTAGTTTAGGGTCTTAGGGCCTTGAATTAGGTGTGAACAGGAAACTCTTCAAGGCCACTTTAAAACAAACATTGGATTTTGAGATAGGGAGTGTTTTAAGTATAGCATCGTAAGAGTTAGTCGATACCCCCCTATAACACAGTGGATAAACATGAGGTCATGTGAGGAAAGGCAGAGGATATAACCCCTCCAAAGCTAGACTAAACGTAGTGGGGATTGTATATTGAGGGTCTTTCTCGGGAACAATATCGATTGCATTTTCCTACAGAGCTTCATGGACCTCAAATCCGTTCGAGATCCTTAGTTGTCTTCTACACCAATTACTTTTGATACCCTTGAAGGGTTGTTGGATTTGTTATCCTACTCATTATGATCTACTTGACTGTCAACTATACCCGTCTGGTGACTGACTACTAGCTAGCAACCTAGTTGCCCATTTTTTATGGACTTACATAGGTCACTACAGGGGTATACCATGGTACCTAGGGAAGACATTAAATCTTGCTTTGCAAAGTATACCTGGAGGGTGATTCCTTGTTCGAGTTTCACTTGCACTGGTTAGTTTCTTTAGTGTCCATTGGCATAACCATCCTTCCCACTAGTTAGTCGATTTCTTGATTTATCTTTAGGAAACCTTTTAGTGTGTGCTTTGTGTTCCACACTAGTCAATCCTTACTGTGTCATTTGATCATTTCACAAAGTGGAATATCAACAACTCCATTGGTCGGTTACTTTGGATCCACCTCTGCCACCGTTGAGGCAAAGACTTGATCAAGAAGGGTTTTTAAAAGTGACCAGGCCATAGGAAACTGTGCCCGAGCCTACTCTGAGAAGAGACTTACCAGCTCTATAGGAATCCATCGTTTCTGAACTTGAGACTGAAGGTTTCAGGCCATCCAATTCTCTTATTACTGACTTATCAGTGCCAATATTGATTTATATTGTCCCTCCCAAGGTGACATATTCTGAGCTCTAGTTGGTTCTACGAGCGACAATGGAAGCGAATGCTACTACTTTGTCTAGGATTACCCGTAATCCCATTATGGCTACTACTGAAGGAGGCATCCTACCTCCTCCCCCAACTTCTCCAGTCAGGACCTCAGTTGTCCTGACTCCCATGACTTCGAGGAGTGTTCTGATGCTTTCAACGGCTTCGACCACTGTTTCATTTACTTAAAATACGACGGTGCCTCCCTTCTCATATGAGATGCCTGGATTTGATACAAATTATGTTCTTGCTTATTCTACCTTACAGACCATGGTTTTGGGGGCAGGGAGCTCCAATCCTCCCTTGCAAGGGAAAATTACGGGCACTAATGCCCCTTTTAATGTTATTCCTTACAACGGGGGTCATATACCTCCTTTGTCCCCTTTTCTCGATGACACTTTTCAGCATCCAATCGACCCTAATGCTAATTACATCTTGTTTAGTGGAGGTGGTTTAGGACCTTCATATTATACAACGTCGGTGGGATCTATGTCGTTCTCTTTCTTTGGTGGGTTTGGGAAAAGCACTCTTTCTTCGGTCTCTTTTTCGGTTGGGTTAAACCCCAGTTTTGGTCAACAGAACCTAGTGTAAGGAACCATTCCTTCATAAGGAGCAATGACTGGAGTATACTCCCCATAGGGTGTTTGGAATCCTTGGCCGGGATCGTTTCCAGCACAAGGGATTTCGGTCGGGGGAAACCCTTTCCATACTCAATGGAACGCTAGGCAAGGTGTTGTGACTATGCTAGGCAGATCGATTGGGGGCATCCCCAACCAAGTTATTTGGAACACAACGCAGGGAGCTATCCCTACGCAGTTTATGTCATCCAATTTCAAGAATCAATCGATGATGCCTCAACAAATGCATTTTCGTTATGTTGGTCAAGGGCACGGTTTCTACCAAAACCCTAGCCAATAGTCCAAATTTTCCTTGCAACCTCGTGCCAATCAAAATCCAGGGCCCTCTTTTCCTGTAAATAATCCACAACCGAAACTACCCTTTGTAGCAACTTTGCATTTGCCAGAATTGTCACGATCCACATTGGCCC
Organism: Picea mariana; assembly: GCA_032191745.1. Classification (NCBI taxonomy): domain Eukaryota; kingdom Viridiplantae; phylum Streptophyta; class Pinopsida; order Pinales; family Pinaceae; genus Picea; species Picea mariana. The sequence goes on along the minus strand of JASDQU010739801.1, from coordinate 79,062 downwards.
CCCATATCGACTAAGTTTCATTTGGATAATCCAAAATTTGAGAGTAAGACTAGCAAAGATCTAGGTGATCATGTGACTACCTTTCACTTGTGGTGCTTATTAAACTCGTTGAAAGACGACTCTAACCAATTGCACCTTTTTCAGCGCACTCTTATAGGGGTTGTTGCGAAGTGGTATATCAAGATCGACTGCTCGAGGTACTCTTACTTTAATGACTTCGCGATGGTCTTCTTGAACCATTTCTAGTTACCTGTGAGATATGATGCCGACACCGAATTGTTGGCCAACTTCAAGAACACCAAATATTTCCACATCTCTGATCACATTTGAGAATGGTGACGTAGAAATTTCTTGATCAAGGTCAAGGTCCCTCCTACTTTCCTTCTTGAGTGGTTCTTGAATTCTTTGGTTCCTTGTATATCCAAAGATGTCATGACTTCCAGGGTTTTTTTTGGAAGAGGAGGATATTATGAGAGCCCAACAGCTAGAAATGATCTACTCTTAGTCTTTCATTCTATACAATATTTTACCAGACACACCACAGTATACTCTCAATAAGGCCAACCAAAATTATGGTCCCCATGATGATAGAATTGTGGTCTCAACACAAAGAAAGTCCATGGATCTGTTGTCAAACCAATTGCAACAATTTTCGATACAACAGGTTGTGGCCGTCCAGAATCCTAGTTCAATTGTCCCTGCTACCCAAACATTGGATGTACACAGTGTGCAGTCAACGAATCCCAAGGATAACCAATAGACCGAGGCAAAGAAGAAACAAAGAAACAAAAAGGGTAAAAGGGATAAAGCAATTGTCAGTAATGATGACGGGGGAACAATGGAGAAGAAGAAGTCAAAGTATCTGTGTAATATTTGCATGGAAGACCACCTGACTCACTTATGCCCTCATCTTGTAGAAGTCCAGAAGCTACTAGCATAGTAGCATCCTATTGTGTTGACAAACCCTTTTCCATAAGAGAAAAATATGGTTGATTCTTCCGCATCCACGAGCATGGTAGGGGGCAGTTAGGGACCTCCCGCGCCTACTACTAACAATCTAGCCACAAACATTTATATGATGAAGTTCGATGCTAATTTATCGACCAAGACTCGAGACTACATAATCCCAAAATTTGTAGAGAAGGGAAAGGAGGACACCAACCCATCAAATCCTCTCCAAATCAATAAGTCAGTGGGTGAAACAATGACTCGCATCCCTAAAGGTGTGTTTAAAAAGGCTTCCCATAATCCTAACGCGAGGGACACTCACAACTACTTCGTCGTGGAAGATCTGACATAGACCCCTTGCATGATGTATGCTCTGGAAGTCCTCCAGAGTTTCCCCTCATAGAGAAAAGCTCTATTGTCCACCTTGGGAGCGGCATAGACTAGTATCCCAGGAGTGATCATTTTCGATACAATCGACTTAAAACCTCATCTTCCTCACCACATCGTTTTTCAGATAGTAGTGGCATACACCACGAAATCGTTGACAATGAACATTTTTTGTATGGCGGTTGATGAGTGTGCCTCGACTTGTGTAATTTAGTTGGAATGTTAAAAGGCCATTGGCCAGCCTAAGTTGTCACCGTCGCCTACATTTCTTACATATTTTGATGGTCGGTCATTTAGACCACATGAAATAATCCCTTCTTTCCCCGTGTAGTTAGGGGGTAAAATCACGTGTTTCAAAGTTGAAGTGATCGATTCACCTCTCGACTATAATATTTTGTTAGGATGAAGTTGGACTTATGTGATGCATGCAGTGGTTGCCATGATTTTTTAGGTCTTATTCTTTTTGCATGAGGGTCAAATTGTGACCATCGACCAATTATCCTTCTCTCATCCTGACCCTTCATCGAGAGCTTCCATGGTCCCGATGATTGATAACCCACAACCTAGCACTGTTAACTTAGGTGATGGTTTTTTTCCATCATTGATGAGAACTTTTTATAACACACCACCTCCCAATGATATAAATCTTATATGACATGTTCCCGACTAGCCGAGGGCTGCAATTTTGCAAGTGTCATCTTTCAGAATGAGCTACTTTCATGACCCATAGACGTTTCCTTCCCCATAGACCTCGATGGAAGGGATAGGGAACCTTGGCATGGCCATGCCCTTATCCTAGGCTAAGGTTATGTATAGTACTGTTCATCAAGCCTTGACCAACCCTGATCTGGCTCCCTCACAAGAGTTAGATCTAGTTCTCAATCCTATTTGGGCTCAAAATTCTCTTGCCACTCAAGATCCTTTAGACTTGCTCTTTCCCTCCAACAAGGTGATTCTTGAGGCAATGACTGGTCCTCACATACCTTGGGATGACCTACATCATAGATCTTATTTTCTTCCTGAGCTTAGGAGAGTGGAGGTAGGAGAGTTTGTTTCGACCATGAATAGAGATCACTCTTGTCCTATCAACCCTCTGGCGATGCACATAGTTTATGCCAAGGTTAACATGGAAATCATTGCTACAATGATTCCAATCATTATCTACAAAACCCTTGGCATCATGGAGAATGTTTTCATCGGAGCCAATTGCTCCCCCGAAGAGATTCGAATTTACACTAAGTTATTCAAGGAGTTATGCAATATGTTTTATTGGTCTTACGAGGAAATTCCAGGAATCGACCCATGAATTGTCGAGCATGAAATCACAACTTGCCTTGATGCAAAACCGGTTCGACAAAAGCTTCATCGGGTCAATCCGTGAAAATACGCAGCAATCAAGTCAGAAGTAGAGAAACTGCTCAAAGCCATTTTTATCTACCCCACACAATTGATGAAATGGGTTTCAAACTCAGTTTCGGTCAACAAGAAATAGGGAATGATTCACGTGTGTATGAATTTCCATGATTTGAATAAGGCCTGCCTGAAAGACAATTTTCCAACTTCGTTTATCGATCATATTGTTGATGAATGTGCGGGCTGAGAAGTATTTTCGTTCATGGACGATTTTTCTGGATACAATAAGATTCAAATCAAATCCAAGGACCAACACAAAAAGACTTTTATTTGTCCTTGGAATACCTCCGCGTATCGAAAGATGACTTTTGACATGAAGAATGTTGGAGCCACCTTTCAGTGGGCCATGTTATTTTATTTTCATAGCCTCAAACATATAGTCAAGGCGTACCTCGATGATCTAGAATCATGTTATCACAAGAGATTTTATCATCTCGCCCATCTACGACTAATATTTGAGTGATGTCACTACTATCAGATTCGCTTGAATCCTAACAAGTGCATTTTCTGCATAACTTCAGGTTGTCTTTTAGGTTTCATTGTATCGACAATAGGTATCATGGTCGATACTCTCAAGGTTAAGGCAATAGTTCAATTTCCTCCCCCGTACACGATACCCTAGCTTCAGAGCTTACAGGGAAAAATGATTTTTCTTCGGTGTTTTGTCACTAATTATGCCGAGATCACTAAAGAGTTCATGCATCTTTTGAAAAATGGGGTTCCAATCTGTTGGGATGAATTTTATCAATGCTCTTTTGAAGCATTGAAACATGCCCTGACGTCCATCCCTCTGCTCCTGCCTCAATATTATAACAGAGATTTCTTGTTGTATTTGGCTATTGCAGAGTCAACCATTAGCATGTTCTTGGTTTGGGAAGATGATATGCTCGAGGAGAACATTATATATTACCTTAGTCAAGGCCTGGTTGGACCAAAACTCAACTAGTCTAATGTTGAGAAACTTTCTTGGCAGTTGTGCATGTTGTCCAACGATTCTTTCACTACATTTTTCTTCGCAAGACCATCATCATTGTCGTCGTCAACCCTTTCCAATATGTGTTAACATGATGGGTTATTTGTGGAAAGATCAATATATGGATAGTAATCCTACAAGAGTTTGACTTGGATTTTGTTTCTGCGAAATCCAAAAGGTCATTAGTCTTTGCTGAACTCATTTCGGAACTTCCGGTCGAGTCTAGTGATATTATGCACAAAGAGTTGCCTATTAATGGAGATATGTTTTTAATTACATCTTTGGACCCTTGGTATGGAGATATACTTGTGTATCTCTAGACTTTGAGGTGCCCCACTTCTACTTTTTGCGATGAGCATCGATGAATTCGACATCATGCGCGCAACGATCTGATCCTCGATGATACTTTGTATCGTTGAGGCGTAGATTGAATTCTTCGGTGATGTCTTACCCATGAAGAAGAAGAGCTCATTTTGAACGACTATCACACTAGAGCATATGGCAATCATTTATCTAGGTTGGAAAAATCCCAAAAGATTCTATGTGCAGGTTACTTTTGGCCCTCATTAATTAAGAATTGTGTAGAGGCGGTCAAGAAGTGCCACTTGTGCCATATCTTCTATCGGAAGATGCAGGAACATCATGATCCTATGTTTCCAGTCATTGTTGTTGGTCCTTTCACCAAGTCGGGGATTGATTTAAGTACATGTCACATGGATTCAGCCAGGGGGCATTGTTACATCATCGTAGCAGTAGAATACTTCACGAAGTGGGTCGAAGCTATGCCAACATTTAGCAATGATGGAGAAGCTGCAGATCTTTTCATCTTTAATAAGATAGTAGCAAGGTTTGGTATCCTGAAGGAGATTGTCAGTGACCATGGAAATCACTTCCAGAACAAAATGATGACTGAATTAACTTCAAATATCGGGTTCAAATAGGAACATTTATCATCCTACTACTCGCAAGGGAATGGTCAGGTTGAAGATTTGAATAAGTATCTCAAGACTATTCTTTAGGGGACGATCAATTTTGCCAAGTCGAATTGGCATTTGATGTTGTATTAAGGGTAGTGCACCTATCAAATGTCTGTGAAGACTGCCACAATTTTTTCATGTTTTCAAATCGTATACAGGTTGGAAGTAGTCTTACCTATTGAATGCTAGATTCCTTCTTTAAATTTGGCAGTGGAATTACTGTCAGACACTTCACTGGTCGATGAACGCCTTCTATATCTCGAGAAGCTCAATGAGAAGTGTCGTGATGTAGCCTTATCCAATGAGGCTCATAAGAAACGAGTCAAGTGTTAGTATGATCGGTATGTTCATCCTCAGATTTTCTTCGAAGGTGATATTGTCCTAGAATATGATCAAGATAAATATCCCCTCGGGGCAAGCAATTTCAAACCCATGTGGTTCAGATCGTTCATTGTGAAAGAGGTCTTAGAGAAGGATGCTTACCATCTAGTTGATTTTGAGGGAAATGCTTTGGCAGAGCCTAGAAATGGGATCTACGTTAAGAAGTACTACTCTTAGGTTGGTCACCTGGGTGGCTTCTTGTATATATGTATAGTCTCTTATACATTTTTTGTATTTTTTGTCTTGTGGACATGTAGTTATTTATGTATTCTTTTTAATTGTGGCAGATGTCAAGTGAATCATAGGTTTACTTTGGGTTTGCAGATGGTGCTAACCGACACACTCGGAGGCTTGCTTCTGCATCTTGGGTGATTTTCACACCTGGAGGCCAGTTGCTATCTTTCGGAGGTATTTGTCTAGGCAACGCTACAAATAATGTTTCTGAGTACAACGCAGTGATAAAATTTCTTTGTGATGCTTTGTCACAGGGTATTTCTCGCCTCCATATTTACCTATATGCGCAGTTGGTTGTGTCCCAATTAAATGGGGTTTACCACGTTTATGATCCCACTATGCACCGACGATTCCTTAGAGTATGTCTCTTAGAACGATCTTTTGATTATATTACATATATCCATGTTCCTAGAAGATTTAATCATCTAACAGATACTCTAGCTAATCAAGTTTTAGATTGGCATGTTGCTCACATATAAAATAAAAATCATATAGATACACATGTAAATACATTTGTAAAAAATGTTATCCATAAGAAAAAAAAGATGTATATATATGTCCAAAAAATAGTTTTATGAGTACATAAGTGCGCATGAAAGCCTCAAAATTCATCGGTCTACATCATTGGGATTACGCCCTCCAAAAATACATATAGTACAAAAAGCTCCCTCGGCACATCAACAGTCTAGAACTATATAAGGATGAGGCCTATTGGCCTTGCTATAATGTACAATGGTGTTCGCAAGATGCCGGAACAACTAGACCCAAGTTCAAGGCACCCCTACTACATGTGGATGCATAGGCAGAGGGAGATCCTCGATCTCATCCATAGGAATGGTACAAGTGAGCGCAGTGAGGTTTCGCTCCACTCGTTGCAAAACTCTATCAGCCTCTTCGGTTGGGGGTCCTCCCACAGCTACTAGTCCTCCTGCCACTGCTGGTCCTGCCTCAAATCAAGGATGACGCCGATTCCTGGTGAAATTTTTCGGTCGAACAGGCCCCACATCTATACATAACAGATTCATAACTCAGTGCTATATACACACATAAAAAGGATATATATGAAAAATAAAATATATAATAAAATTTAAAATAGATGTTACCTATCTCACCACACTCCTCATTGGGAGGCATAGGAATGTCTGGGTCTCTGATGATGTTGATCCCTGCATAGGGATAATCCTCGATCATCGAGATCTGACGTGCCCACCAATCAAAAAACTTTCCATCGAAGGCCTCTATAGTCCTCCCTCCACCCTGTCTAGGAAGCAAAGTTGCCCACCTGCTCACTGTTGGGAAGGAGGCTACATGCCCCCATATTGTCTCTCTAGGACTGAGACTGGGCAACCTCTCAAAGAAGAAGGAGCATAGAATAGTAATGAACCCAAAGTTCTTGTTAGTATGTTTCTGACACTCTGTAAGTTGTCTCTTTATGCATACACGCATGGTGGTACTCTAGTAAAAAATGGTTTCCTCCAAGCATTGAATGGAAAAATGCGTATGTGCGCGTGAGCATGATGAAGTGTTTCATATCGAGTAATCCTCCAGATCAAAAGTAAGATCACGTGTAAGGAGAGGATAGTGATCTTGTGGATTTTCACTTCAGAACCTACTTTCCCAGTGCCATACTCATAGTACATACTGATGTAGTCCTCGATGTTGAAAGGCCATGGAGGAAAATTCCTCAAGTTGACTGGCTCCCCTCTTCTCAAGAGGCCAGTCAGAAAGTATATATCCTATGTGGTCAGGGTCAGTGATTGACCCTCTAGCATGAATGCCTCAGCATTGGGATGCCAATACTCCACAAGAGCATTGAGCATCCTTGGTTGTGCCCTCATAAATGGACACTGGAAGTACTTACATAACCCACACTATTTCAGTGTAGTGATGGCCACAATGTCCTCCTCGACCAAGACGTCAATCTCCTCATGCTCTCTCTCTCCCTCCGGTGAACATACATCTTGTTACATGACAAAAGTAGAGAGGAGTTAGTGATTGCTTTTTTATTTTTTCAAGGTAAACGAGGGTATACATTGGATGATTTTTACATAGTCATGTATGTATTTGGGTTGTTTGGTATTCTTCCCAAGTACATACGCGGGATGGCCTTGGACAACCCGCGTACACACATGAACGCTCTTTTTACAAGAGCACACCCACTCCAAACTAAAAATTAAATCATAAAGGAATAATTGAAATGCAAGAATGGGTGTTTTGTATTTACTTGGTCCAAACAAAAGGTTGTTTCACCCACTATATCTCTCAGAATCCACTCTTTTAGCAAAGGGATTTTTTTACCTTTTGGTTGATTTTCAATTTGCAATGGTAAAAATGAGTTGTACAACTCTATTTATAGACATTTTTGTCCCTTTTTTTTCCCTTTTTGGTCCCCTTTGTCTTTTTCCCTAGCTTGGTGGTTACTCGAATTCACTTATGATTTTTCTATTGGTCATTCTGGTACTTTTCTCGTTTCAGTTTGGTAATTTTTGGGGATTGGTTAAATTTTTTTGACATCCTTTGGTAAAAGTCGTTTTTCCAACTTTTGCATGTAAGTTAGGATTTCATTCAAAATTTCTATGTCTCATTGTCTTTTCTACTTTTCCATAGGATTGACCCCACCGAAATGAGACATGGAACCTTCATTTATGCTTTAGAAGTGTCGTAATTAGGTGGTAGAGAATACCTTTACATGGATGCCCTAGGTAGATCCTTTGTTGCATTTTTGGCATCCATGATGTCAGTTATGACTATAGGCTTAGGATTCCTTGTTCGTCCTATCATGATTACATAATGAAGCCTCATTTATTTTGTTCATCATCATCCTAGGCCTTACCCTTTGGACTCCCTAAAGCGCATGCTTTGTTGTCTTTTAAGCTCTCTTTCAAATTCGAAAGCAACATCCAATGAGACTGTATTTATTCTTTTCTATCTTGTCTAGATTACTTGAGAAAAGTATCCCCCTGGAGTCTTATTTAAGCCCTTTTTAGACTCTCTAAAAATGAAAATATTTATGAGCGATCTTGTTTCCCTTCACACTCATCAAACTCAAATTTGAAGGCACATCTGTCCGGCGGTAGTTTACCCCTTTTTCGGTTTGGATGGATAATTTTACAAATAGAGGTATGCTCTAGAAACTTCGGTTTGCTATAAGAGTATTCTTAGGCATAAGTTTAACCCTTTGTCAGGCATGAGGGACTAAATATTCAAAAAAAGAACATTCTCCTTGGTTTTGGTTTATCTCCTTTTTCGGGCCTTGGAGATTACTTACATAAAAGGAACCCCCCCGGAGTCCATAGTTTTGCTATTTTCAGACTCCCTAAAATTGAAAAGATTGTCGAGTGACCTTGTTCCTTCACACTCGTTAAATTGATCTAGAAGAAAATCTACTGGCATGATTTTAACCCCTTTTCTAGCTAGTAGATTATAGCGAAAAAAGGTACACCTCAGGAGATTTGTCTCACTGGGAGAGTTCTCCTCAGTTACTTTTATACTTTTTTAGGTTAAGGAGACTAAACTAATAAAAATGTTGTGAGTCTATAGTTAAGCTCTTTTCAGACTCCTTAAAATTGAAAATATTGTTGAGTGATCTTGTCTTTGTCAAACTCGTTAAAATGGTTTTGAACAAACATATTTTCAATGTAAGTTTAACCCTTTTTCAAACCGATTAGACTAACTACAAAAAAGGTACTCCCTAGAGTCTTATTTTTCATTTTTTCAGACTCTTTAAACATGAAAAAACCATCGATCTTACCTTCCCTGGGCTCGTAAAAATTTACATGGAAGGAGTCTCATTGTGTCATGCTTAATCGCATTGTGAGTCTCATATTTGCGTCTTTGGCCTAATGCTAGCTCCATGTTGCTCTCAACCAAACCTTTGAAGCATTCCTTATACGTAAGGCTTGCAACACTTCTTGCCTCTACGACCTGACACCTTGACCCATGGAGGAATTTTCCCCGAGTGTCCTTATCTTGCACATGTCTCCTTGCCCTGAGAATTAGTGTGTTCCATGCACTTGGAACCAGTTTTCTTTTCGTGACACTCATTCCTCCTTTGTAACGTATAATTATTTTATTCTTTTTCAAGATCTTTAAAAATTGTAAAAGACAAAACACTCAAATATTCCAAAAAGAGGGGACGGGAAATACAAATTCTTTTTTCAGCAGCAAAGATAGTCTCCCTTGGAAAAATAACATCCTTTCATTTGTTCGTCAAGCATTGGGATCTAGTATGACCTTAGGAAGTTGTTCTCGTTACATAGAGTTGTGTCCTCCTCCATTTGGTTATTCTTCCAAACATATGGAGAGTTTGCAGTGCCTCCTGCATTGTAGAATTATGTCAAAGTTATGTTGTCTGAGTCTGATCATCTTCCATGCTTCTATCTAAGGGAAATTTTACCCAACCTGAGTCAGACTTTCTAGAGTCTATCTCTTGACTTTCATCAGTCAGTCATCCCAAGAGTCCAGTTAAGTGCAAATTCAAAATCAATGAAGTTATCAGCCTGCTCATTAAGATCCTCCAATATTTTCCCAATAGTCTATCAAAGACCTCAGAGTAGTGAGTATTACACTCCCATTGTACTCCTACCTGAATTTTGAGTATCTTGAAGTTTTTCCTCGAGCTATGAAGACCTCATCTCCAGCCATAGGTGTCACTAGCTTCTTGAAGATACATATTGTGTTGATATATCTTCGACTGATTTTGTGATGTAGATCCATTGTGTATTGCTCGTAGCTACACTTTATATAGTTATATGACATGGATCTATAGTGTATTTGATTGGTAGCCATGATTTAGTTCATCCCTATCATGGGCATGCCTACCCCAGAGAGAAAATTGTTGTTTTGCAGATGGCACCTCCTTAACTCTTGTCTCAGGCTCACTCGATTGTGTGCATTGGTGAAGATGTTACAATGTATTTCAGCCATCACTTTCTCTTCTGACCTCATACATTAGGAGGCATATGTTATAGCCCTAAAATTCCCTACTCATGCATACATGGCATTGGCCTTCTTTCTTACATAATTTTCCAAGTCACTACTCAGAAGCTCTACTTAAAAAACCAATTTTTAGAGCATGTACACGTCCTGAACCACTACTTCTCGCATACATACTCTTTCTTCATGCTAGATAGCCCACATACATATGCTTGCTACACACTAAACAACCCGTGTATACCTCCAAAATTTTCAAAAATTAAAAAGTTGTAAGGAATTCGGTGGAATTTATATTCTATTGGCGGTTTCTCAACCAATTCACCCATTATAGGTCATCCCCCAACCGAATAACCATCCCTTTGTCATATAAAAGGGGGTGTTGGGGTATCATTTCACAACCAAGCATAAGAACATTGAAACTCTGCCCAATTTCAATTCCCTTCCTTGCCCAAGAATTTGCAACATTTTGTGAGTTACAACCTCAACATTCCCTCTTCATCCCCTTTTCTTCCATTATATCCATTCCCTTTCCTTGAGGTGATTAGTACATTGTGAGAAGAGGATTATTTAAGGTGCACTTGGAGCATTGTAAAGAGGAGCCTCGCAGGGATGATTTTAAGGATGGAAATTTATTTTAAAATGTGGAAACCTTGTCAAATCTTACTAATCCTTCATATGCCAAGTATAAATGTTTGGCAATCTTTTTGTAAAAAATTCAAATTTCTAAGGATTTTATATAGTTTTTATAAAATTTTGGTGATTTTTAAGGTAAAATAATATTATCCTATAGAATTTGGGCGAATCATTTTTAAAATAGCGAATCTCTTTTTTGGAAAAACCGTGAAAAATTAGCCCATGAGCGAAATTTAGCCCCTAAAATCATCCCTGGAGCCTCGAACCGGTTCATGGAATGGTGGCCGACAAGGATTGTAAGTTTCAGTATTTGTTTAATGAATAAAAAAATATCTTTCCCCTGTCCCAAATGATGATGTTTTATGTCTTTTTCTTTGATTTATACATAACATTGGATATCTAACCCTAATTTATGAATACAAATAGCATGTGTGTAGCCTTGTTTTCCTAGTCTTGGATGTAGGTCTTCTTTGGGAGGAGACTTGCAGTCTTTGGAGCTATAGATCTTGAGGAGACCATCACCAAATGTTGGATAAAAGTTATAGTTACCGATATTCTCTTCTATTTTTTTTTGTTCATCTATTTTGGTATGTTTGGGGTAGTGTAGAAACTGTATTGACTTTCAGGAGGTCATTTTCTCTGTCTGTATCCTAAACCCTCGTATAGTTATAGGGGGATTTTTCCGCTAGTAGGTCTTCATCGAATGTTCGGACGAGGTAGGATCTTTATCTTGTCTTTTTATCATTTTATTTTATATAGAATACTTGACATTAGAGTTAATTTCTGTAGTCATTCTGTTTTTTGTGGTTTACCCCTTTCCATAGAGTGATTTTCCTCGTAACAGTTTGGTTTTCCAACAAACTAAGGTGGAAAAAATTAAGAACCCAGGTATTTTACAACCATTATCTATCCCAAGTCAGCGCTGGGAGGATATTTCCATGGATTTCATCACAAGGTTATCGAAGTTTGAAGGAAAGAGTGTCATGAGGGTGATTATTGATAGACTGATCAAGTACACAGACTTTTGTGCACTCTCTCATCCTTTAAAATCCAGTACATTTGCCACCTCATTCATGGAGATAGTTCAAAAGTTACATGGAAGCCTAAATATTATTGTAAGTGACAGAGATCCCATCTTCACTAGACATTTTTGGACAGAATTATTTTCTTGTTTGGGTACTCAATTGGCTCATAGCTCATCTTATCATCCTCAATCTGATGGAAAAAATGAGATAGTGAACAAATTTCTGTAATTATGCCGTTGTTGCTTTGTCTTTGATAAACAAACACAATGGTTCAAGTGGTTACCCTTGGCAGAATGGTGGTATAACACTTCCTTTCATATTGCAACAAAAATGACACCATTTATGGCACTCTGTGGATATCACCCTTCGTCCATCACTTCTTCTCTAAAAGAAAAATATAAGGTTCAAGCAATGGAATATCACATCAAGAATCAACAACAACTTCTCCAACTCTTAAAGGACAACCTGACCATGGCACAAAATCACATGAAACAACAAGCATATCAACATCGTAGTGAAAGAAGATTTGAAGTAGGGGATTGGGTAGTTTTAAGGCTACAACCATACAAACATATGTCCCTCATGCAAGATAAGAAGGATAATAAATTATCACCAAAGTACTATGGCCCTTATAAGGTGTTGCAAAAGATTGGTACTATGGCATACAAATTGGATTTTCCTGCATCTTTGCGAGTACACCTAGTTTTCCATGTTTCATGTTTAAAGAAGGTTATAAGTGACAAGATCTCAATTCAAACTATATTGCCAAAACTTGACGAGGAAGGACAAATCATATTGGAGCATGAAGTTATCACTGACACATTAATTCGCCAGTTGAGGAATAAATCCATTTCGGTGTATCTAATTAAGTGGAAGAAACTACCTATTGAAGATTCTACTTGGGAAGATGAATCTTTTATACAGAAGCATCCAGGATTACTCAAGCATTGCAGACAACACTTGTCTGAAAAGGAGGGGCATGTTAATCCCTAAATAGTGGCACATTACCCCTTAATTGGGGTATATTACATTAGTATTGTTATTTTATTTATGTCATCTTGGGTCCATTAGTTATAATTGTACCTCCTAGTATGCTATATATACCAAGGAGACCTTTTCATTTGGAATCATCTTGTATTTGTAAATTTATGTGGTGTATAAGGAGGTTTCCCCCTTGAAGAGGATTATTATCTGAAATTCTCTCTTTTTCAAGGTGTTGAGTACTTATTCTAAGGTTTTTATGCTATTTTGATATTTGGTTCTTAACAATGGTAATATTTGAAGACCCAAAAAATAATGTAGAGTGCCAAGATCTGTAATGTCAAAAGAGTCATCAAGTTGTTTCTTCAATCTAAATATGAGAGAAATAGTATTTCCAGTAATGATTAAGTCATCAATATATAAAACAACAATCAAGGTGTCTCTATTGGAGTGGAGAACATATAGTCTCTGATCATATTCACACCATTTGAATCTTAACCTAAGAAAAAAATTATGAATCTTAGCATACCATGCTCAAGGAGCCTAATTCAAACCATAAAGAGACTTCTTGAGTTGACATACTGTTGAGTTGAGAAAAAGGTACAAATATTATCCTTATTACTATGGTTTGTGATATATTCTTTGTTGACTTTTCGATTAATTTGAGGTAATTAGGAAAGAAAATGGTTAAAGGGTCTTTTAGAAATATTATTGAATGATATCAGATATTTTCTGAACTTTGGTTTGAATTGTTTTGATTTTATGCAAAAAATGGAAAATTGGTGTTAACTCAAGATAGTTAAGAAGATCATGAATATGCACAGGCCATTGAAGATCGAAGAAATCAGGCACAAAATAGTTTAAAGGAAGATTGACTCTTTATATTGTAATCTTCATAAATAGTAAAAGCAATCATGAGGATCTCTCGAATCTCGATCCTTGGGATAGCTTAATTTACCTATTTCATTGTAATATATAAAGGATAGTGAAAAATAGAGAGATACCAAAAAGGATTATAACCAAACATTTAGATCTCTTAATTGTTGACATTTTGTATAGCAATCCATTGTAAATGATTTCTCAGTTATGGAATTAATGAAAGCTTCAAGTGTTTTGATCATCCCTACGTACTGAGTTTTTCGTAGCGGTACCTTTTGAAGACCATGGGCCCAGTTGGAAGGACGTACTGTCTCACCTGTAATCATATCAATTATGTTTTAGTTTTGTGATTTGAATTTCCTTGCAATAGTTAAGATAAATTCGTGAGTGTGTTGATTCTCTTATGAATTAGTTATGTTTTTCATTTGCAGAGAATAAATGTTTCATTTGAATATTATCAATTGTTGTTCCATTTCCAAATTTTGTTAGTTTATCGCTTGTGGATTCCTTTTCATTTTCGCATATGCTATCCCTTTTATCAAATTCGCATTTGATGTTCCTTTCGCTTAATTCGTATTTGTTGTTCCTTCTTAAATATGCAGTAGATCGTTGTTCTTTTTCAACAGGTTAATTAATCATTGAGTGATTGATTCATTAAGTGGTTCTTCATATTAAATTATTGTTCTTAGATAAATGAATTCAACAAATTGATTGATGTTTTGATTCATGGTGTGTTGTTGATTAGATTACAATTTTGTTAAGTGAGTTATTAGTTTCAGAGTTTTTAAGGAATGCATGAAGAACTTGATTATTGTAGTAATTTAGATAGACTCAGATTTGTTTTCGTTGAATTATATACACGATTTAAACCTCTACAACTATCTGCATAGACTTTGTTAACATTCTTGAAAGAGAAGACGAATCCTCAGTTGATAAATTCATGTCATACTAAGGTTTTTCTTAGGACATCTTTAGAGCCCATCATTTTGGCGTTGTTTCCGTGGAGAATGTCAAAGATAGCATAGGTTGCGTCTCTGGAGGATGAGGTATTAAAAACAAAAGGTAAGAACCTACGTAGGCAACAAGTAAAATGCTTGTGCCAACACCTACCTTCAACTAATGCATAGAGGTTATATAGGTGCATAGAATTTGTGTCAATGTGTATGAATAAGAAGAAAGAACATGAAAAACAAAAACCCCTACCAAAAACTACAAAATCCCAGGGCCCGGTGCCCCCTGGAAGGAGCACTTTCATAGACAAAATTATCTGAAAAGTTGAATCTCAAGCCTCGGTTGGACTTCGAAAAGGTTCTACCTAAATCCCTCAAGCAACAAATTCACTAACTACAGTTCATGCTGAGGTTCATGGCAGAACTAAAGGGACTAAACAAAGTTTTTGAAATACACATACTCCACATTTCATTCTTTTAGATGAGGGAAATTATTGTAATTTAAAAGAAGGAGAAGGGGAGACCAGTGGAATTTTTGAGGCAAACCCTCCACCACCTGAACTTGGATCTCGTGTGATTCTGATAGGAGAAGGAACAACTAAAATCCCAAATATAGGTAGTGTGATTAAATATCCTAAGGGACCAAGTAATCAACCACACCAAATAGAACCCCCAAACCAAGAAATCCCTAAAGGCTATTGGCATATCTTTGACCAAATGGCACAGCAAAATTAGTTGTGACCCCAGACTTCCACTTTGGAATATCCTATAGTTGATCTGGTTGCCAATGCACCAATGAAAGCCATTCCACTACAAAATATTCCAACCTTCAATGGATTGATCTCAGAGGATCCTGACGCATTCTTATTCGAGTTTGATGTCATGTGTAGAGGCTATGAATACACCTCTGAACCCCATAAACTAAATCTATTTCCTTCCACTTTGAAAGGAGCATCTTTATGATGGTTTATGGGATTGGGGGGAGGAACTATAAATTCATGGGATGAAATGAAACAAGCCTTCCTTATGAAATATCAAGACTATTGTAGAACTAGGGATTTAAAGGATGAAATCTTTAAAATTATTGCAAAAGAAAATGAAACACTAGAAGAATATGTTGAAATATTTCAATAGAACCTGCAGAGATCACCTTATGGTACACTACCAGTTGAGGTACTTAAAGACACTCTAATAAAAGGTATGAAGGATGAATGGGTAGAAACATTGAATTTAATGGGAAAAGGTGATATTTATCAAGAAACATATGATGACATTGTCCAATTTTGCATCAGGTGTTCAGGTGGTAATACATGAACCAGATCGGGAATACGATCCCCCATCACCAGAAGAAGCAACATTACTAGCAGGAGTGTCACCAGAGAATAAATTGGTAATATTTTAGAAAATTTTAAAATAGATATTTTGGGTACTCTGACTACACAGTTGGATGTTCTGCAGGTTAAACAGAAACAAGCAAAAGCAGAACAGTCGTTGGCTATATTTTTTCCATGATGCAGAAGGAAACATGGTTAAAGAGAGTGTCTCTTGGACATGGTTCAGACCTACACCATCTGTGCCAAAGACCATGCGACAAAGGAATGTCCATCGCTTCCAAGATTAAAGGTTTTCTTTAAAGAAGTAGAAGAGGAAACCTAACTAGTATATCTGATGGCTCAGCATCGCCAGTGGCAGGCTTGTCCCCCAAGTACTCTACAAAATCCTTTTTCTTTCTTTTCTGGATAATATAATCAATAGAATAATTATGGAAATACATGGCAGGGCCAACCATTTGCTGACCCCACCTGGAAGTCCCAACAATATCCTACTACACCCTGTCCAAATCAACCAATTTCCAATCCTACTTGGCCTAACTTGCACTACCCTACCCCATTTTGGCAAAATTCAAATAATAACTCATATCCTTCACAGTGGACTAGCACAACTTCCCAAGCCCTCAACTAGACTCAAAACTGGAAGCGCCCCATGGGACTAACCAATCAACCCATGGGAATGGATCCTCAAGATCAAGCCACTTTACAAGCTCCACTTCAATTACCCTAGAATCCTCAACCTCAAATGCGCCCTCAACTACCACCTCAACCCAACCCAAATCATAATAACAGACCAATCCAACTTGTGCAAATTGTCGAGAATTCAGAGGCTGAAACCAACTTTGTAGGGTGCAACAAACTCCGGTTGAGATCAGGGCATGTAATTTGTCCCGAGGAAAGAAACATTCATCAAGAGAAGGAGAATGAGAATGATATACAACCAGTAATAAAACTATCGACTGTGGTCATAACAGAAGAAGCAGAACAGGGGGGAAACACAATTGAGCAACAGAATCCTGATGAAGACGTAATTCCTCCTCCCCCTTTTCTTGAGATGATAATGATAGAAAAACCAACTGTATATCCTAACTTTGATATCCTCGACGAACTAAAGAATCTATGTGTTAAAATCCCAGTCCCACAGGCTTTACAAGATATTTCTATTTATGCAAAAACAATCAAAGAATTATGTGGGAAGAAGATCGTAAGGAAAAATAAGAATCCATCAATTGTTCATGTGGTAGGAACTTTGTCTAATATTATTCTAGGAAAGCAAGAGCTAGTCAAATACACAGACCGAGGGAATCTTGTGGTAACAGTTCAGATACAGGGTTGTTTTTTTTGAAATACATTGGTGGATTTGGGGGAAACCATCAATATTCTGACCATCGAGACCTGTAATGTCCTGGGTATCACCTCCTTTGAACCTACTTCAACTATGTTAGAATTGGCTGATAGATCAGTGGTTAAACCAATGGGCACATTACAAGACATATCAATCACGGTCGAATCTTGGGAATACCTAGTTTATTTCCTAGTTATCAACCCAAGAAGTAGACTAGATAGACACCCATTCATATTGGGACAACCATGGCTAGCAATAGAATATGCATACATAGGATGTCTCACATGCAACATGACAATTGTGAGAGGAAGTGCTATAAAGAACATTATCTTGTATCCTCCAGCTAAACCAAGTTTTCCTGTCATACATCAGCAGTTGCAACCACCTAGTTATCCAGAAGAAAACCTACGATATCCTCTCACACTGGAAGAAGCTATTGGGCTCAAAAACCAACTAGAAGATGATGTGATCAACAAATTCATTAACAACCTAATTGTCATAAGCAACCCAACATGGAAAATTCTAAAAGTTGTTTTAGATAATGAAGCACAGGGAGATCCTTTGGAATAATTGATGGAGAAACAAATTCCCACTACTGTTGTCCATAACAACATTTCGGTTGAAATCGCACCAGGAATATTTATGAATATTAATGCCAATTTGAATGAGCAACAACAACAAAAATTGATTCATATCCTTACTAAATATCAACAGGATTTTTCTTGGGAGTATCCTGACATGAAGGGAATTGATACCCAACTCTGTACACATCATATCTATATTGAAAAATATGCCCAACCCATCTGATAGCCCCAACGAATATTGAATCCTTATATCAAGGATGGTGTTAAAGAAGAATTACAAAAACTGTTGGATGTAGATTTCACATATCCTATTTCAGACAGTCGATGGGTCTTTCCACTAGTAATTGTCCCTAAAAATAATGGGAAGTGGTGAATCTATGTAGACTATAGAGAACTCAATAAATCTACCCAGAAGGACCACTTTTCCCTTACCTTTTATTGATCAAGTCCTTGATACTTTAGCAGGGAAGCAATTTTTCTCCTTCCTAGATGGCTTTAGTGGTTATAATCAGATTCAAATTTCTCCAAAAGACCAAGATAAAGATGCATTTACATGTCCCAAGGGTACCTTCACATATCGAGTATTGCCCTTTGGATTATGTAATGCTCCAGCTACATTCCAAAGATCTATTTTAAGATTATTTTCTGATTTGATTAATGAAGGACTTGAAGTTTACATGGACAATTTTACCCCTTATGGAATTGACTTTGATCAAGATTTAAGCAATCTGGAGAAGGTACTGGAATGATGCATTACTACTAGGCTATGTTAGAGTCATGAGAAATGTCATATGATGATGATTGAAGGTGTGGTACTAGGACACTATGTTTCTGTAGATGGAATCAAGGTAGACCCAACAAAAATAGAGTTAATCCTTAATCTTCCTACACCTCGTACACAAAACGAGGTACGTAGTTTCCTTGGTTGTGCAGGATATTATCGGAGATTCATAGAAAAAATTTCAAGAATAGCTACACCTTTACATGCGTTAACTGGTAATGTGGAATTCCAGTGGTCTGATAAGTGTGATGTTGCATTTGCAGAGCTCAAAAGGTTGGTTTCAATAGCACCGGTGCTGAGAGGACCAAATTGGAAATTACCATTTCACATCTCTTCAGATGCATCGGATATTGCCATAGGCCTTGTCCTTGGTCAGGAAGAAGACACGAAACCTTATGTTATTTATTTTATTAGCAAAAATCTCACTCCTTCTGAATTAAATTACACAGTAACAAAAAAACAATTTTTAGTCATTATACATGATATTAATAAGTTTTGCCACTATATAATAGGTTATCCAGTAATTATGTATATTGATCATTCTACTATCAAACATTTATCTAAAAAAACAATTAATAATGGACGAGTTACTTGGTGGTTGTTGCTATTGTAGGAATTCAACATCACCATTAAGGAATGGCCCGAAAGAGAGAATCGTGTTGCAAATTTCTTGTCTCGCATACCCAAAACTGATAACTCTTTGACAATTGAAGACCAATTTCGAGACGAACACTTGTTCATTGTCACTATTAAGACACCTTGGTATGCTGATGTGGTGAATTATCTGGCAGCTGGGAAACTACCAACACACTTGTCATCAAGAGAAAGGAAATTAATCATTCAACGCAGTGCACAGTTCACCTGGATTGGCGGATATATTTTCCACATAGGTTTTGATCTTTAGATCCGAAGATGTGTCATAGATGATGAAATTTATGATCTCTTGAAGGTAGGTCATGATGAGCCTTGTGAAGAATATTTTATAGACCCCATAACTGGGAATAATTTTTTACAGATGGGCTACTATTGGCCCTCAATATTCAAAGATGCAAAGAAGTATGTCCAGGCCTGCGATCGCTGTCAGAGGATGGGCCGGCTAGGCCAAGATGATGAAATTCCCCTACAAGCACAAGTGGTGGTGGAACCTTTCAAGATATGGGCATTGTATTTTTTTGGCCCCTTCAACCCAAAATCAAACCAAAAATATTATACACTAGTTGCAATATACTATATGACCAAGTGGGTAGAAGCAGTAACCTTTCCAAACACAACTGAGGAAGCAGTCATTATGTTTCTCTTTGAATTATTTGTACAGTATGGATTACCTAGGGAAGTAATCACTAACGGAGGGTCTCAATTTACAGCACATAAAATTTCGGCCACTCTGCACAATTATCACATTAAACACAGAGTTACCTCCCCATACCACCCACAAGAAAATGGAGAAGTGGAAAGTACAAATAAATTCTTGGAGGCAATATTGACAAAAAAAGTTTCAAAAAGCCGTCAAAAATGGGCAGTTGAGATTTCAAATTCCTTATGGGCCTATCGCACAAAATGGCATAACACTACTAGATACTCTCCTTATCACCCTATCTTTGGAAAAGAACCTATCTTTCCAATTGAATTTGAGATCAAGACTCTAAGAATGGCCTAGGAAATTGGACTAGATCTTACGGAGGCACACACACAAAAGTTACAATAGCTCAATGATTTAGATGAAGCATTCATTTTCACCCTTCGGCGCACAGTTGTTATTCAACAGTAGAGAGCTAGCTGGCACAATAAGAATATCAAAAAGAAATCCTTCCAGAAAGGTGATTGGGCGCTTCTCTATGATTCTAGATTTCAATATTTTTCTAGGAAATTGTAGACAAGGTGGCTGGGACCGTATGAAATCAATAAAGTTCAAGATAATGGAATTTCCACTTTATTTACCATCGACGGGTCTGGTTCTCCTTTTATGTTAAATGGACATCAACTACGACTCTACCATCAACCGCTTTCAAAAGAATCATTTTTCCAAGAAGTAAGTAATGATCCTACTGTTCAGATTTTAGATGGTTGTGAAGGTAACCCAACAGCTTTAGTTCCATGAAATTTTTGTCTTTCCATCATTGTACATATTTTATATAGTTTTTTTTAAATATTTGATTGAGTTTTTAGGTTTATATTTTCTAGGAAATTCATTATAAAGAGTTTTGGAAAACAAAAAAAAAATAGAAAAGATGATTGTAATGAAATATAATTAGCACTCTTTTATGTTCCTTATTCAAACTTCAAATTTCTCATGTCTCACTTTGAAGAATCCATCGAATATAAACCTTTTTTTACATAGGAGATGAATATGTCATGTTTCACAAAAAAAAGTCGGGCGAATGCACTAAAACAATGCGTAGTTGTAGTAAATAGAAAATGAATGCATGACACTACAAACCATCCAATACTTCTATCATTGAATAAACCTACCCATAAAAATTGAATGAATTTAGTTGATGACTAATCAATCCTAGATTCGCTAAAACAAAAATGTCTGCGGGAGGTATCCAATTACTTAATAACATGGTTTAAAATTTGAACATCATCGTTGTCATTCAGTTGAACATAACAGTTGTTGTTCCCTTTGTTGCGATTGATGTTCCCTTTGCAGGAAGTGTCGTTCATTTGAACGTAACAACTTTCCTTCCCTTTGTTTTGATTTTCGTTCCCTTTGTGGGTGGTTTCATTCACTTGAACGTAACAACTTCCGTTCCCTTTGTTGTGATTTTTATTCCTTTTGCGGGTAGTGTCGTTCATTTGAACGTAACAACTGGTGTTCCCTTTGTTGCGATTGTCGTTCCTTTTTGTGAGTTGTATTGTTCATTCGAATGTAACATTTGTTGTTCCCTTTGTCATGATTGTCATTCCTTTTTTTTGAGTAGCATTGTTAATTCGAAAGAAACATTTGTTGTTCCTTTTTGTGGTTCTTCCTATTGTTGTTCCTTTCCTTTGCCAGTAACGATTTTTCACCAACAACACGACCTTCTGATACGTTTAGCCACTCCTTTGGGTATGAACTTCACTAACTAATTTTCAACAACATTACTTCTAATCATCGTGATAATGATCTATCGTTTTCTTTTTGTGGACTATCTAGCATACCTTATCAGATTGTTCATGGATTGATTTTTCCAAATTGTCTTAATATTGTTCATAATACTTAACCACCATGATTCGTTTCTTTCCCCTATATATACATATACTTGAATGATAATTTTCCTCCACATCATAATAAGGAGTCTAAGGAACATTTTTACTTGGAATTCTTACACTTCTTACGCCATCCCACACTCTTAAGGAGTAGATGATCCTCCCTTAATAAAGCCTAATATATATATGTATTATTAAATCTAAATAAAGAAAATAAACTTCTCCCAAAGAGGATAGGGGGTCTCATCATGAGCCAACCTACCATGATCTTAAGAGATTAACATAAGTGACATTCCCACTATGGTTACCACACCAGGGAAATGGCCTTTGGAATTTAAGGTCAAAGGACAAGAGGTCTCATCACGAGTCGGCTTGTTCACTTAGGTTACGATCTAGTGAGTGGCATTTTCGTTATCTGCCTACCAAACCATGATAGTAGCCTTTTTGGGAGAAGATGATTGAAACTATTTATTGAGGACACTGGCTCATATATGGGTTAAAAGGAAACCATGTTCAGGCTATGGATGCCTACTGGAAGTAGTGTCTCTACCTATGGTATGAAATTTTATCTTAAATAAGATAAGTTTTTTTTGTGTTCCTAGACTTTGTTTCTTAAAAACGGGAGCTATCATTATGGTTATATTCAGCACAAGGGAAAGTAACAAAGTTATGACATGTGGAATATTTATAAAACGTGAACAAACTTAGACTACTCAGAATATTGTTCCTTAAACATATTTGAACATGGGTATTTGATTGTACTTCCCACAAAAGGTGTGATTATCGTTCATGATTAACATTAAAGTGCTTTGAAAGTTATTAATGATCATTCTCCCAATGATGCTAGCGTAGTAATTATCCCTCACTTGAATAACTGCCATCATTACATTCACACATATCGATAGTCGAGTTCGAAATTTTCATTTATCAGGGGGTGGATACTCTACATGATTATCAATAGACCATAATGATTGAAATTAATGGTAAAAATTGTATTTCTATATACCATTGTTGTTCTATAATTATTACCATTTTTAGTAATATTTTCTCACATGCTGGTCTAACTAAGTTTGCAGTTGGGAATGATAGTTGTGATGACTTCTTTAGAGAAGACATGGGTGGCCAAAGAATCCGTTGTAGGCCCACATTGCTGCAAGTAACTGACCAAGCAAGGGAAATTTTACACTGTCTGGGATGGACGCAATACTTTATCAAACTACAGGGATTCGATGTAAATGTCGTGCTAGAATTTTTCCAAAACATACAGAGAGGAGTCTCAGTAATTCAAGGTATACAAATACCGATTACTGATGCCATTATATATTAGGTAACATGCCTCCCAAATGAAGTACTACAGTGTATCGGGAAATACACAACACTCAAGGATGTTATGGAGTCCTTTGCAGAACGAAGAGAAGAATTCGACAGAAAGGGGAAAGGCCTCAACCCCTCTGCTCTCAGCGAACCATTGAGAGAGATAGCAGGCATGATACAAATATATACCACATGCGACGGGAGATATGATGTTGCGATACCTCTCCACCTCAAGTTACTGGCAGCACTAAAACAAAGTTCAGTGATAAATTTACCATTCTTTTTGAATACCATGCTGCATGAAATCGTTGCAAGAACCCAAAAGGCCAAAAACCCTGCCAATGTAATTGGTCACCACAGGTTAGTAAAATTGATAGTAAATAGGGCCTTAAACCATACACAAATAACTTGGGGAGACTTAAGTGAGCCCGATAGGCCCTTACAAATTGAGAAACCTGAAGTCCACCATGAAATTTCCCCACAGGGAATTGAGGCAGCCCAGATAGAAGGAGATAATTCCCAAATTGAAATTCTAGTACCCCAACCTGAAATGGAAGCAGACCTCATTCAGTTGGTAGAAAATTAGAGCATACAGACAAGAACATCAAAGAGAAAGAGACAGAACAATTTGTGTTCCTGAAACCTCCACTGTAAAAAGAAGAAGGGGTAAAAATAAAGTACAACCTAAATGTACTCAGGAAATAGTACAGACAAAACAACCATCACATGAAATCCCCACAGAACAACAAGATGATTTCTTCAGAAGTTATGAAGAAGAGATGGCCCAAGTATTTGGAAATTTAGGGATATCACTTACTAAAAATATAGACAGGTCTGGAGAACCCCAAGCTCCAACTTCTTCTCATTCAAATCCTGTATTTGACCTTCCTAATATGGATATTCCATCTCCTGAAGGAACATAACAACTAGAACCCCATTTCGATGAGAACAATCCTATAGATCAATCAAAGCACCCAGAAGATACAGGGAAGAAGTTACTAGTCGATCAAGGTGGGGAAGACCTTGAAATTCCCCAAAGACATAAAGAAATAGCAAGAAAAGGAAATAACACAATCAAAAAATTAAAACATGAAAACAAGAGATTGAGGAAAAAGTTAAGAAAATAAAAGTATTAAAACAAAAAGTTGGCAGATTGAAAGAAACAATTAGACAACTTAGGGAAAAGCTGGAATAGGCTAACAAAGCCCATAAGAAGAAGAAATCTAAGAGGGATAGAGTGCAGGGAATAAATCCTCTTCCCAGAAGGACAGTTCACACCAATTTTGTTGGAACAAAAATAGAATTGCATGCTCCTTTAGTGTCAGTTGAAATAGAAAATCAAATAGAGGTTCCAACAACAAAAGAAACAATTGTTCAAACTGAAGGAGTATTTCCTACATATTTTCCTGCTCCTTTGGAAACAATTGAAATAGAAACCCAGACAGATGCTTCAACAACAAAAGATACAATTTTTCATACTGAAGAAGCATTCCATTCCCCTGAACAAGATGCCATTATTAGCAGGTTGGAAGCATAACTGGTACAATCCCAACAAACCCTAACTCAATGCAAAAGTGAAATGGTAATAGTGTTAGAACATCAAAAACTTGTCAGACAACTTCAAGCCATGTCAAGAACAAAGAATGAGACCTTTGTTGAGCTCAACAGAGCTAAAGAAAAGGTGAAAAAGGTACAGGCCCAACTTGATGGAGCCTTGGAGTAGATCAAATAAATTTTCTATGTTTATTCTGATATAGTAGCTGTTATCGACAATTTTGGTCGTCATGATGAAGTAATGATGATGGAAAAATCAGGCTCTTCACTAAGACACTTTCCTGAGAAAAGTTACATTTGTTTTCTTCCAAAAATCGTATTTTTAAGGGAGGTTCGCAGGCTACCTATATATTTGCCTGTGAGAATCCATTATTTTCGCAGGCTGCAATAATCTGGAGTGTGATGGGTTCGCACTGTACCTAATTATCAGGGTGCAAACATCTTCTAAAGGAAGGAAAAAGATAAAATCTTGAACCTTCTAGAAAGGAATCTTCTAGAAGGATGAGTTGGCATTCGAATGGTTGTCAAATATTGGTTTTCCTGATATCTTGGGATCATTCCTATCCAAGTAACTAATCTATCCTCTCCTACATATTGAGGGGAATGCTCATGGAAAAGGTTAGAAGAAAACTAGCAAGAGATTGATTGGAGAATTAGTGGAACATTGTATGAAGGATTGATGCTACAGCAGCTAGAGACACCAGCAAGGTCATCAAAAGTGGTTGATTTTCTTCATGCATGAGCAAGTGTGTGTGTCAGAGCTAGGAGCCATCGAAAGGAGATCTACAACATCAAGGCTCAGGTTGTAAGTTTCACTTTCTATCAATTTAATACAGTAATATGTCTCTTTCCCATAAAGATGATGTCACTTTATTACATAACTCCTTGATCATATGTATAGATTAGCTATTGAATATATTGAATTTCTTTCACTTCGATTGGTTTGTACTGTTGTGATTTGAACGACACAAGAGCATTGGAGTGAATCTTGGAACAACAGAGACCCAAGGAAGCATTCATAAGGTATGATCATAATCCCTACCTCTTAGTTCATTCAATAGTCTAGATCTAGGGAAAGAGTATTATTCTGTCCTGTTTTGTTCTAGATCCAGGTGGATCTAGGGAGATCGGTTTGTGTCCACACTCACGGATTTATCCTATAACAGTAGCTTGCAGAGCCCCAACTACTAATTATGCCTTATTTATATTAGAACGTTATCTATTGCTAAGAGTGAAAGCTATTAGAGAAGGTACACCTTTTGAGTTTACCACTATTTCTAATTATGTTTCATGTTTTAAAGAACAAGAGGATGGAGTACAATACTTTTTGTGTGAACTATATCTTCACAACTTCATCCTAGAAGGAAACGGAAAAGAGAATCCCAATCCATTCACTGTGTAATATACAAGATATAAAAAGTATGTAGAACAGAAATAAAATGATAGAAATGGCAGAATAACAACAATATAACCAGAACAATCACCACAATAACACTGAAATGATATCAGAATAACAATAGAAATAGCACTTTGATTCTGAGAGAAATGTTCATAGGCCTCTTCGAGGGGGAAACCTCCAGTCAAGCAGAGCTCTATTACAATAATATCCAAGCTAGGGTTCTCATACCCTCAACTCCTATTTATACTAAATATTTCTATCAAAAGAAGCATCTAGAGGAAGATCCTTCTAGAAGTGGAAGCTTCTATTAGGTCTTCTTACATTTGACTTATTCTATTTTATTGCAAGGCCTTCTTAATATTGACCTTTATTACATCTAAATATATTTTTCTACCTATGTGTGGGTTAGGACCCTAACATGTCCGCCCCATTAAAAAAATCCTTTTCCTCAAGGTTTGAGATGTGGAAATTGCTGCAAAATGGTAGCTGGTTCCCAAGTTGCATTTGTCAGAGTTGTATCTTTCCACTGGACTAACACTTCATTGATGGTTCTCTGACACGAGAGACACTCACACTGGTCCAAAACTACTTGTGGATGTAGCCAAATGGATCCTTCTTTGGCTAACTCAGGAAGGTTGGTTTGAATTTGGCACTTAGTTCCAATCACCTTCTTTAAGCATGAAACATGAAAAACAAGATGTAGCTTCGAATGACTAGGCAAAGCTAACTGATAGACCACATGTCCCACATGCTTGAGAAAGGTATAAGGACCATAAAATTTGGGTGCTAGCTTCTGACAATGCTTGACCTTGAGGGAATTTTTCTTGTAAGGTTGCAGTCGAAGAAACACATGATCCCCTTCTGCAAATTGACGTTCAAAGTGACCTTGATCTGCTTGTTGATTCATGTGATTTTGTGCCATGACCAAATTCTCTTTGAGGGTATGGATAATAGCTTCTCGAACTGTAAGTGTTTGTTAAACCACCTAGACCTTCAAGACACCATGTAAGTATGAGAGAACTGAAGGTGGCTTATGTCCATACACCACTTCAAAAGGAGTTATGTGTGTAGTTGTATGGTATGAAGTGTTGTACCACCATTTAGTTAGGGGTAACCATTGAGCCCACTGATTTTGATTTTCCAAGGAAAAACACATCAAATATGTTTCCAAACACTTGTTGACAACTTTCATTTGACCATCAGTCTAGGGATGATAAGTTGTGCTAAGGTGCAATTGGGTGTCTTGTAGCTTGAACAGTTCTTGCCAAAAATTGCTTGTGAAAGTTGGGTCACAATCATAAACAATAGAGTGTGGCATGCCATGAAGCTTGAAGACCTGATCCATGAAAATTTGAGCCACCATGGATGTTGTAAATGGGTGTTGAAGAGAACAGAAATGAGAATACTTGGAAAGGCGATCAACAACCACCATGATGACTGATTTATTTCCCGATTTGGGTAATCATGTAATAAAATCCATATAGATATCCCTCCAAATAGAAGGTGGAATCGAAAGAAGTTGTAGTGTGCCAGGATATTTGACTGTTTCTCCTTTTTTGCATTGACACACATCACATTCAATGATAAAATTATGAATGTCCTGTTTCATACAGTCCCAGAAAAAAGAATGTTTGACCCTGTCATAGGTTTTGGTGAACCCGGAGTGCCCCGTTGTGGGTGTATCATGAAGCTCAGAAAGTACTGTGGATTTAAGATTTGATTGTTTACTTAAATACAAATGGCCTTTGTATCAAATCTCATCATGGAGCCAAGAGTACCCTGGGGAAGCTAGAGCATTGGACTGCAATTGTTAGATCATATGTTAAATTTTGGGATCTTGTAGCCATTCCTGGCGAACAGCTTGGAGCCAATTTGGTACAATGAAGGAAAGAGAAAAAATGGATCCTTCAACTTCATATTTTTGGGAAAGTGCATCTGCAACCACATTGTCTTTGCCTTTCTTGTAAATGATCTCATAATCATATCCAAAGAGCTTAGTCACCCATTTTTGTTACTCTGGGCAGGAAATGCGTTGTTCCAAAAAATACTTGAGGCTTTGATGGTCTGTCTTAATTTGGAAGAATTTACCTAATAGATAAGGGCGCTAGAGATCAATGACATGCAGAATAGCCAACAATTCCTTTTCATAGATTGATTTGCCCATATTTCTTTCAGATAGTTTCTTTCTGGTAAAGGCCAAAGGCCGACCATCTTGCATAAGGACAACACCAATTCCTTTCCCTAAAGCATCACATTCCAAGACAAAGATCTTTGTGAAATCAGGAAGGGCCGAGACTAGATTGGTGCACATGGCCATGTTCAAGGTTTGAAAACCTTGAGCAGTGGCTAGAGTCCAAGTGAAAGAGTTATTTTTTAGGAGAGTAGTAAGAGGTGTTGCAATCTTTCCATAATTATTAACAAAATAGCAATAATAACCTGTTAAGCCTAGAAATCCACACAATATTTTGAGAGTCTTTAGGTGAGGCAAGTCTTGCATAGCTTCAATATTTTTAGGATCCACCCTGATGTTGTCCTTTCCAACAAGATGACCCAAGTACTCTACTTCTAAGGTGACAAAATCACATTTAGACTGTGTAATGTCCCCAAGGCCGAGCCCTGTTGTAAATATTGGTTATGAAATGAATTGTAAAAATGTTTCATAGGCTAGTGAGCCAAGTTTATATAAGCTGGTGGGCTTATGTAATTTTTAGGCTAGAGAGCCTAAGGGTTGAAGGCCAAGAGCCTGATTTTGTACATGTATCAATGCAGAACATTAATAAAATATAAACATCACCGCATGTAGACCGACCACGATGAATGAGTGATGGGGGACTAAGCTTCCACAGAGTGGGCAAGGGATTAGGGGCTGGAAGGTGGGAAGAGAGGCTAAGTGTTGAGCCTAGGGGCTTAAGTCCTTGGGAATGATATTTTAATATTATTCCAAAAAGACATGTGAATAATATGTTTTTATCCTAAGTTATTTTGGATTGACATGTGACTTCCAAATGGTGGGAGTAATGCATGCTGATGGAAGGATGAAGCTTCATGGGTGACAAGTGTCAACCCAAGCCCATGCAAATAAAACAGTTGATATGAGTCATGGTGGGGGTTCCTCATCTATTCTACCCAACCGTCTGAGCGTGAATTGACCCAGCCTCTACAAGAGACCTTGTGCATCTTATGAACCATACATCCCCTGAACCAGAAGCCTGTGTTGATTTTGGGAAAAATTCTATGTTTGTTCTGGAAGCTGGTACACTTGTTCTCTCTTATAAACCATGGATTCTAAATTGACCCCTACATGGACAACTTTTCATGCATCCCTGAGAATCCAGAGTGTGAGTCTATCTCGTGTTGCCATATTGAGAAAATGGAAGTGTCCCATCCATGCTAAGCCTGGTTACGCTATTGCACCTGTCTATAGCTGCCCTGGGTTGTTCGTGTCTAGATTCTTGTTGATTGTGGTGGGCGTGTAGTGTTTGATCCTATGTGTCTTGTTGGTCAGTTTGTACAACACTCTGTCCAGGTGAGAAAGTGCACAGAGGAAGGAGAGAAATCCTGGAAGGAACCCCGTAGCTGCGACAGAGCTTCGAGACTTCCAGTCCAGTCTGTTGCTGAAACCCAAGGCAAGGGAGGTTAGCAGCCGAAGGACTGTCTAGGTGACAAAGAAGGTGTATACTCTTGGGGTGGAACAGGCATGTGGGGAAGGAGAATCTATGGGCAATGGGCATAAGTGGTTCCCGGGAGAGAATCCTTCCTTGTGACTGTGTGTTTTCCCTGTAACCTCAACCTAGCCTAGGATTCCTTGCCTTGGGGTGGAGGTTAGTCCTAGCTCAGGGGTGACCCACTGTTGAGCTTGATGAGCAGTCTGGTCTAAGGCTGGGAGGTTTGTGGAAGGCCTACATGTGGTTGGTGGAATTACCACTGTTTCAAAGATAAGTACCAGACAATGTTTTAATTATGTTTTGCATGTCTGTGCATTTATATTTATCATGTATTCTGCTGTGCATATGAATTAATGTTAATTCCATGGATTATTTATGTCAGCAATAATTTGTGCTGACTCTGAGTTTAAATTTGTTTAACCTATTTTAAATGCATGTCATTAATTAAGCATAAAATGATGTTGTTCCACAAAGTAGCAACTGCCCAGCCAATGGGTTGGATGACAGTCAGGGGAGCATTATAGAATGGTATCAGAGCCATGGTTTTGACACTGAGCCTGGATGGGCCAGTTATGTGTTCTTGGACCGAATTTTCTTTTGAGAAGAAATTGTGTCGGGAGGGCCAATTTCAAACCCCAAAATGTTCTTGAGTGTCAAGGAGTCACTTGACCATGTTACAAATCTCAGGAGGTTTAGTGATATTTTAGAATCCGCAGCCGGTGTGGTATATGGCCACCGTGAGAGAGAGAGAGTTCAACACATGAGGTGTTGGAGCCATAGGATCTATTCGGGAGGAAAGGAGAACCCTCATGACCGCTAGATCTAGAGAATGTGCTCAGGGCTTAAAACCCTTTGAAGTTGCACAGGAACATGGAAATTGCGGTACACGAAATCTTGAAACGATCTACACCGTAGATCATAGGAGAGGAATTTAACCGTTGGATCAAGCAGATTAATAGATCACAATTTCGTTAAGTGGTGGGAAAATATGGGTGCGCAAATTCTGGCCACCCATATTT
>JASDQU010739801.1:18034-35027 GCA_032191745.1 Picea mariana | reverse complement strand
ATCTATTTCATTTTAGGCCAATAAAAAAACCTATTGAAATGAGCCATAGTTTTTTCTACGCCAAAATGCCAAGACACAAGAGAAGTGTGAGCTTCTCGTATTACATGGACTCGTTCACTTGTAGGAATACATAGCTTTCCAAGATGGTAGAGTATTTTTCCCTACAAACAATAGTTCTCTACCCGTGCACCATGGGTTAGCTTCTCATATACTTATTTAAAATATTCATCGATGGCATATTGTTCTACATAGATATCATGAGATAAAAAAGTATTCTTCAAAATAATAGAAGAGCAATAGGAGGTCTATAAAGCATATAGAATACCTTGTTACTTGTACCCTTCTTGTACTTCATTACCAAATGAAAGTTTTTTATAAAACCCATCCATCTGTAGTGTCAATATTATTGCAGTTTGGTCTGTGATTAGAGATACTGTAAGGGCTCATGATCTATATGTATGATTGTTTCCTTCCCTAACAAGTAGTGCTTCCATTTCTTTACGCTTTGAACTAATTCATACAACTCTTTATCATATGTAGGATAGTTAAAAACAAATTGGTTAAAAGTTTTAGAGCGGTAACATATAGGCTTATGATATTGCATCAATACTACACCCATGGCGTATCCGCTGGCATCTATCTCGATCTCAAAAGGCTGTTGAAGATTCGACAGTGATAATACTGGTGCAGTACTGATCTTCTCCTTTAAAGTGTCGAAATCATTTTGTGGTTTTCCTTCCCACTGAAAAGTGTTATTCAGATTGGTTAAGGCATGCAAAGGAGATTATATAAAGGAGAAGTTTGAAATGAAACTCCTCCAATACTAGACCACACTTAAGAAGCTTTGGACTTCGGTCACACTTTTTGGCTCAAACCAATTTATAATTACTTCAATTTTGGAAGGATCAATTTTCAATTGTCCTCCTCCTAAAATATGACCTAAGTATACAAGTGTAGTCTTGCCAAATTCACACTTAGACATTTTTACATACAACGTTTTCCTTTGCAAAGTATCCAATACTTTATTTACATGCCTCATATGTTCATCCGAAGTCCCGCTAAAAATAAGAATGTCTTCTAAATACACAATCACAAAGTCATATAGGAAAGTCCTGAATACATCATTCATCACATGCATGAAAGTTGCCAGAGCATTACAAATACCAAACGACATAACTAACCACTCAAACAATCCTTGTTTGGTTTTAAAGGCAATCTTCCATGCATCCTGTTTTGCGGCCTTGATTTGATAATATCTACTGCGCAAATCCAACTTAGTGAAATAAACAACATTCTTCAATTGATCAAGTAAATCATCTATATGAGGAATAGGGTATCGATTTTTCACTGTGATTTTATTTAAGGCCTGGTAATTGACACACATTATCCATGTGCCATATTTCTTTGGCACCATCACAATCAGAGAACCACAAGGATATGAAATGGGCCTGATGACCCCTTGATCCAATAAGCCTTGTACCTGCTTCTTGATATCTGTCATCTCCAAAAATGACATCTTTTACATTCCCACATTAGGAAGAGGAGAATCCTGCTGAAGATGTATCTCATGTTGGATTTCCCTCTTAGGAGGTAATCTATCTGGTTCCTAAAAAATATCATCATACTTAGAAACAATATCAATTAATTCCTTTTTATGAGATGGATCACATCCTTGGAAAGCGTCGGATGTCTCGACATCTTTCTCTTTTTTTGTTTTGTTTATTAGTTTGTCCGTGACATGTGGGACTAACCTGTGGCTAAGAAACCACGACTTAGGGGCATCTAAGCCGTCAAAATCACCCGGGGATTACACCCATCCTAAGCCACACCAACCCTTAACATGGATGGATTTTTTGTCCCCGTAGGTTTCGAACCGGTGACTTTAACATCACAGAGTGCCTTAACAACACACTCTGTCACTGACTATCCTACACCTCGGGGACTCAAAATATTTCTCTCTTATGACCNGGTATTTTTTCTCATGACGAGAGAAGACTGATTTTCTATCATAAATATAAGGACTTCCCAA
This sequence comes from Picea mariana, assembly GCA_032191745.1. Taxonomy (NCBI): domain Eukaryota; kingdom Viridiplantae; phylum Streptophyta; class Pinopsida; order Pinales; family Pinaceae; genus Picea; species Picea mariana. The sequence continues at coordinate 32,998 of JASDQU010739801.1, read as the reverse complement.
CACTATTCGACATATATCAAGCGATACAACATCCAAATCCACTTCATCAATCAACTTTGAAGAAATAACAAATCTGATCCTACATTGTTTGGTGACATTAAGTTTTTCTTTATCACATACCCAACCAAGAGGATAAGGCTTTGGATGTGGTTTTGTTTCAAGACCCATTTTCTTGACAAGTGCTTAAGATATAAAGTTTACTTGGGAACCCAGATCAAATAATGTATCTATCTTAGTGTGTTTAGATACAAATATTATGTGAAATAATTCATTTCTCTTTCGTTCATCATCATGAGATTCATTATTGGAACTGGAACTATCATGAAGGGAATATTTACCTTGTACTCCAACCATTGTGATCTTTCCTTCATCTCCTGAATCGGAACCAAGATCTTGTTGCATTGTAGCAATGGTTTTTGTCTTCCCCTTTCCACCGAACTATTTCGGTTTCTTCTCTAGATGCAGTTTCCAACAATGTTCTTCATCGTGACCGATTTTCTTGCAATGAGTGCAATATGGATTTCCTCCTTCTCTTGTCACTGTGGCGGTCTTCTTGTCCTTCATTTTAAACTTCTTGGAATATTTATGTGGGATATTGGAAGGTTTCTTCATGGGATCTTCTTGAACATGTTTCCCCCTGTTCTCAAGGTGAGTGGCTTGCACACAAACTTCTTCAATACTGGTGGGGTTAAAAAATAGTAAAGTATGATGAATATAACTATGAAGTGTGCCAATATACTTCATTAAACTTTCATAATAATCTGAAGGAATGTTTAATGCAAGAGATTTCTTCCTAAATTCTTCTATGAAACTTTGTACAGTTTGACCTTTACTTTTCCTTAGAGTTTTCCATTCCATCATTGCTTTATTTAAATACCCTAATGGATATAATTGCTTCCTTATCTATGATTTAAATTCCGACCATGAGGAAATAAGATTACCACACTTACTTCTGTCCTGAATCTTTCTCTCTCACCATACGAGAGTGGTGTCTTCCAATCGAAGAGAAGCCAGTTGAATTTTAACTTCCTCTTCATCAATATGTTGAACAATTCAATATACTTCAACCTGTTAGATCCAATTATCTATCTTTTCACGATTAACATCTCCATTAAACACATGTAAAGAAAATTTTACATCAAGCTTCAATAATGGTTTCTTAAAAGAGGCTTTATGGCTAGAATGATGAGAATTCTCAGAGGAAAAAGAACTAGAACTTGAAGGTGAATATGGAGGCTCAAGAGGATCTCCTCCAGCCCCTTTCTTTATCGAAGCATCATCATCTTCATGTGCTTCCTTTTTCTTCCCTTTCTTCTTCATCCTCTTCTAACAATATCCATACATTCATTCGACCATTTCTGTCATGTGATAAAATACCATGTGGAATTTTTTCTCCTGTTCATCACGCTTGTCCTTTTCTGCCATTTTCTTCTTTCAGGATGCACGAACAACTTTAGGATTGAAAGTCTTAAGAGTTCCCCTAACCTACTTATGCTTTTCCCTAGTAAGCATTCATACTCAACAATTCAAGTCAAAGACGATTTCTCTGATACCAACATGCTCCGATATCTCTTCATCTGATGACTTATTAAAGAATTGTATTAAATGAGAATAAACTAAAGTGCACCATAAACAAGGAAAAAATAAAAAAGAAAGAGTCATGAGCATCAAATGTCAAACAAAAAGAACTTGATAACATAGTTCATCCCTGGTGGACTACGTCTCCGGGTCCTACTCTCTGTTGGAGTTACTTCACACACACCTAGCATTCCTTTTTCCTAAGGTTTTTCCTTGTTTATTAGTCATAATTAGTCATTATCCAGTCTCCTATATTTTAGGGGAGAATATTTCATCTGGAGAATATTCTTTTTCAGTTGACACTTCAATTTGACTAGTTGAGTTGAGTTTAGATGCTGCATTGGTTTTGTCACCATGCAACATTTGGATCATCACTAGCTAATGTGAAATTTCCTTGGGATCATCACCAGACTGGCACATTACCCTTGATTCCTTGATCTACTCCTCACTACTCTCTGTTCAATCAGCTAACTGAAGACTAGTTGACTAGTTAACTCAACTAGGTGGCAGTTCACTCCCATAACTACTTGAGAGACTAAACTAGGTGTCAGTTCACTCCCGTATCTGCTGGTGTGTGTCCATATCACTCTAGACCACCACTATGGTGGATTGGTTCTCCTCTAGTGTGCACTCATTGAGTTATACAGAGTATATCATGTGTAAATTATTCATTATTCATAACAGTTAATGATAATTCTTCCATTCTTTCTCTCCTTCTTCTTCTTTCTCAAATTCTCTTCTGCAAATGTGTGTATTATTATTTATCTAGATCTATTCTGTGTAGGTTCAACACATTTACATGGTATCAGAGCTGACAGACTTCTAAACAAAAGATACACCAAATTTTTTTGCAGGTATAAAAGATTGAAGACAACAGAAAGATGGATTTCCAAAAAGAATTCATTCTTACACCTTACAACTACTTTTCATGGAAGGAGAAAATAGCCATACATCTCTGAACCAGAGGGTTGTATAGGTTAAACTTGAATATAGATACAAAACTGACATCATCCATAGAAAAATCCAAGTAGCATGGATGAGGCACTCAGAACAATTTGCAGTCTTATTTTTCTCGATCTCCTTTTTCATATATCTTCCTGTAAGACTTCCAATGAAGCCTGGACCACATTGGAAGGGCTCTTTGGAAAATAGGATGAGATGAGGGGAAAAATGCCAGAGGTGGAACTTCTTACATTGGATCCAAAAATCTTCGAAAATATCCAAGATTTCTTTACAAAATTCAAGGATTTACTGCCACAACTCAAAGCTTGCGGGGTTGATAAATCGAAGGAGGAGAAACAAATCATTCTCACCATTCTCTCTAGACTTGGTCTTGAATTATCTGTATTCATGTCCATGTTATATTCTATCAGATTCACCTCTGAAGCCACTTGGAAGATGCCTTCTCTTGAAGACTTTATCGAATCCCTGACACAAGAGAAAACAAAGCTCATCAACATGGGCACAATCAAAGGCCCAAAGGTGCATGCACTCATTGTGAAATATGGAAGCCAAAAATATCATAAATATAAATATAAAGACAAAAGGGAAGCTCATGCACATTCGAAGAAGGAAGGGTACACAAACCCCTTCACCGATGCCTTCAGATCCAAAGGGGAAAAGGGAAGAAAAGGGGAGAAATGCACGTACTATCACAAAGGATTCCATCTAGAATCCACATGCATGAAAAAAAAAATAGATCTAATGACTCAAATACTTCAGCAAAACAACCTTGGATATTGCATCCCTGAGGGTGCTAAGAAGAAGAAGCCAAACGATCATAATTCCAAGAAAGACAATTCTAGCCATGCCTTGATTTCCATCAACTCCTCTCCTGATGCTTGGATCGTTGATTTACGAGAATCACATCACATGGATTCCTCAAAAGTAGTATATTATTCATTGGATGCATGTAAAGGTCCTCCTATTCTGATGGGGGATAACTCTTCTGTCGAATTCACCGACAAAGGAAGGATTGAACTCACCAACGGAAGCTTCCAGAATGTGTTGTACGTTGCCAAACTTTCCATCAACCTTCTCTTCGTGTATCAGATGACGAATTATGGCACTGGAAAGAAATTCATATTCAAACCAAATGCCATGGACATCTATGACATGCAAAACAACTCCGTGGTTGCAACCGGTGAGGTAAATCATCAATCTAGATTGTATACATTTTCTGAATTCATTGAATTTGATTTTGCTTTACTGCTTACTCATGCTGATGAAAGTAGTAGGATATGGCACGAAAGGTTTGGACATTTGAATTTCAGATACATATAACAAATTAGCAAGAAAATATTGGTTGATGGTCTACCAGACATCCATTTATCCAAGGGCATATGTGAGGGATGTGTTCTCAGAAAACACCCTCAAGAGAAATTCGACAAAGGAAATTCTGACAGAGCTTCTGCACCTTTAGATCTGATCCACAGTGACCTTATGGGTCCTTTTCCGCATCCATCCATCAACAAAGAGAGTTTTTTTCTCATTTTTTTTGATGATTTATCATGTTTTACATGGATCTACTTTCTCAGGAAAAAGTATGAGATCTTTCAAAACCTCAAAGATTTCAAAGCCCTGGTTGAGACATAGTCCAGAAATAATATCAAAGTCCTCCAAACTGATAACGGGGGAGAGTATGTAAATAATGAGATCCATAATCATGGTATTGACTATGATGAGAAATTCTCTCCAGTAGAGAATATGGATTCCATACAATTGCTACTTGCCATTGCAGTAGCCAAGGGATGGGAATTCCATCAAATGGATATGAAGAATGAATTTCTTCATGGTGATATCTCTGAGGAGATATATCTGGAGCAACCCCAGGGATTTATGCATGAACTCATCTTTGGTTGGTTGACTGAAGAAGTCCCTTTATGGCCTCAAGCAGGTTCTGAGGGCATGGTATGCCAAGATGGACTCCTACTTGCTGTCACAGAAATTTTTACGTTGTAAATTAGACCTAAATGTCTACATGCTCAGGATGAATAATTCACTTGATCTTTTAGTTTTGTATGTTGATGATTTGTTGATCACCGGTTTCTCGACTTCAACGATTGCTGTAGTCAAGAGGATTCTACATGACAAGTGTTTTATGAAGGACATGGGTTCGCTACACTTCTTCCTTGGACTCGAGATCAATCAGGATGCATCAGGAATCAAACTATCTCAGACCAAGTATGCACGAAATCTCCTTGAAATATTTCACATGAAAGACTACAATTTTGCTTCAACTCCTTTCCTATCAGGATTCAAACTTGAGTATGGTGGGGAGACTCCACTGGTTGAAAGCACACTGTATAGATAGCTAGTGGGGAGCTTGTTATATCTCACATAGTCCAAACTAGATCTCTCCTCTGCAGTTGACGCAGTTTCTAGGTTCATACCAGAGCCGCATGAGCTACATTGGAAGGCTGCAAAGCGTATCCTTTGATACGTACAGGGCACCATCACCTTTGGGATTCATTATGCAGCAGACTCTACATTAGATCTCATTTGGTTTACTGATTCTGATTGGGCTGGATATAGCATTGATTGCAAGTCCAGATGTAGTTACTCACTTAGTCTTGGTTTTGGGCCTATCTATTGGTCGAGCAAGAAGCAAGCTGCCATTTCTCTATATTCAGCCGAGGCAAAGTATAGATGGGTAGTTAATATAACCATTCAGGCTATGTGGCTACAACATTTTTTGACTGAGTTGGGAATTCAGTTTCATCAGCCGATCATCATCTAGTGTGACAACCATTGCACTCTGAAGTTCTGCAGAGATCCATTTCAGAGGCAGTGGACGAAGCACATCGAGATCCACATGCACTACATCCAGGACTTAGTACATGAGGGGATCATCAACCTATAGTTCTATCCTTCAACATAACAGACAACAAACATCTTTACCAAAACCTTCACTGAGCAGAAGTTCCATTCTCTGTGAAGTCATCTTGGAGCGAAGGAAACACTTTCCTAGCAACTGTAGTTCTTCTTTTTACATACATTTCACCTTGAGGGGGGGTTTTTACCATGAGGTTTTCCCTCTTTCCTCACTTTATTTCAGTGTATCTTTTGTATTTGGGTACCTAACATGGCCTCATTTCTGGGACCCATTCTTTATTTTCACCATAGTGATGTTCAGGGGGGGTGTTGGAGTTACTTCACACACACCTAGGATTTTTTTTCCTAAGTTTTTTCCTTTTTTATTAGTCATAATTAGTCATTATATAGTATCCTATATTTTAGGGGAGAATATTCCACTTGGAGAATATTCTCTTTCAGTTGACACTTCAGTTTGGCTAGTTGAGTTGAGTTTGGATGTTGCATTGGTTTGATCACCATGCAACATTGGGATCATCACCAACTAATGCGCACTTGCCTTGGGATCATCACTAGACTGGTGCATTACCCTTGATTCCATGATCTACTCCCCACTACTCTCTGTTCATTCAGTTAATTGAAGAATAGTTGACTAGTTAACTCAACTAGGTGGCAGTTCACTCCCGTAATTGCCTAAGAGACTAGGTGGCAGTTCACTCCTGTAACTGCTAGTGTGTGTCCATATCACTCTAGACCACCACTATGGAGAATTTTTTCTCCTCCAATGTGCACTCATTGAGTTATATAGAGTATATCATGTGTAAATTATTCATTATTCATAACGGTTAATGAGAATTCTTCCATTCTTTCTCTCCTTGTTCTTCTTTCTCAAAGTCTCTATGAAAATGTGTGTATTATTGTTTAGCTAGATCTATTCTATGCAGGTTCAACACTATTGTAGGTGAATCCCTCTGTGGACAAGTGGATTCCCTCTTGGTCTCTGGACTCTTAAGGCCAAGACAAAAAAGTGCTTAACATGGACACTGACTTCCTTTTAGATCTAATCAAGCTAATAAATGAAAGAAAAGGAGAAATATATGTACCTTATTAATGGCGTTCATCCCTGCAAAGTCTAGGATGAGATCTGATCCTGAGCTCCTTGATAGGTCCTGTAGGACAAACAAAGGTACAAAAGACTTCCTACTCTACTAAGATTAGCTCAAACATAGATCCATCTACTGTAGACAAACTCATGTGGAACAAGAATAAGTTTGAAAGAAACAAGCCAAGCATTGATTATATTAATGAGAACAAGTAAAAGTACTTACAATCCTTTGAATGAAGGTGCAGTAGCTTCTTCTAGTTCTCCTTGTTCAACCCCTTTGCTCAAGTAATCTCCATTGATTGCTTTGATGGCATCTCACTCATGAGATCATAAGTTTGATGTAATTCCCAATCTCCATTGTGTCTTTCACCATGAGAAGGTCTCCTTATATAACCTTGGAGAGGTCCAACCACTTGAGAGATATTTGGGATCAGTTGAGGATTCCTCTCCTTCAGTTGAGGATCTCCCCTAAGATCATGCCTTGACCATATATTCAAATCCAACTGCCTTCAGGAATTGAGGGGTTCTTCCCTTATTTGCCTCAACAAACCCAAAATTTGCTTAAAAAAGGGTAGTGCTCCCCCAAAAGGGTGCACAGGGTGCTCAAGCACTCCCCCAGAGAGGCTCAGGGAGTGCCAACACTCCCTGATAGTGGGTAGGGGAGTGCTCCTCTCCAAAAGTCATTTTTTAGTGGTTCTTTCAGTGTCAAAAGGTTTGTACTCCCTGTCAATTGACTTCTCTTCTTCCAAACTAGTCTTTGGGGTGTCTTAAGTGTCTTTGTGATGTCGTTAGAGGCACAACATGGGTAACATGGCAGTGTGATGCTTATGACACTTGCAACACTTGTGGTCAAGATGTGACACTTGCGGACAAGATGCGACACTTACAACACTTGTAATGACGACGCTTGTGACACTATCGAAGTGAGTAATTTTGAGGTGTAACAAACACATTTTTATCCAGTGACTTATTAAATAATTGTAGTAAATGATCATAGACTAAAGTGCACCATAAACAAGGAAAAAATCAAAAGGAAAGAGTCATGAGCATCAAATTTCAAACACAAAGAACTTGATAACGGAGTTCGTCCCTGGTGGACTACGTCTCCGGGTCCTGCTCTCAAATGGGTAGGCCTTTTTGTTAAATCCAAAAAAGAATTGGGAAAAATACATAAGTATACCTCATTATGGAGTTAAGCTACATAAGATTTGCTCAGATCAGAAAAAAAGATCACCACTGCGTTCATGGCATCGAATTACCTAAAAAGGTTGTCTCCATGCCTCGATATGAATCTGGCACTTTCAAGCCCAGGATACAATCATGTCTTGGTTTCCTTTCCCACACCTGCAACAATTAATGGACTCTATCTCTAAATTCACGCTCTTTCTGTATGACTGCGCCCTTTTTCCTTTCTCCCCCTCGTACACTGGCAAAAGCCCCTTTTTATAATAAAATCTGGCGGTTGTGTAATAATGAGACCATTTGGTGCATTGGAAGGTGGATGCTATGTTAAGACATTGGTTAGGAGGAGGTCCCAGGGTCAAACCCACGTGCCTCCCCTTTTAGTATATGGTTACAATAGTTTTGGTGGATATGCCGCTAAAATGATGAAGATTCTGGCAGAGGTGGTTAAGTTTGGCGGTCGACGGAATATGCCACCAAATCTGGTGGAACCGCCACCAGATTTGGCAGGCTGTGATTAATATATAATTTTTTTAGATTTTCAGTTGCTGGGCGTCATTGGGCATTTTCCCACTACCACATGACAGCCCATCACTGGGCCACGTGGTAGCCAAACATTGGCCCACGTCACCTCTTTGTATAGTCACCTTGCCACATCACCTGTCTGCCATGTCAGCCTGCCATGTGTTGTACAGATGCCACATCATCTTGCCACATATTATACGAATGCCACATGTCCTGTATGGATTTCCACATGGAATGTTTTCATTGGTCCACATGTTGGCTTGAAAAGTCCAAAAATGAGTGACATGTGAAAGCCTAAGGTGCTGCCATGTCATCATGCTGATGTCATAATGACACATGTCTCCCTCTATGCTTGCCATGTATGCTGTATAAATGATAACGTCATCCATACTGATGCTGACGTGAGCAGTACGGATGGTGACTCATCCCTGCTGACTAGGCTAGGTTGACCAAAATTTTGACCACGAATATCTTTCGATCCGTAACTCCGTTTGATGAGTCATTTGCGCCATTAGAAATATTGCGATGCACTCTTCACAGTCATGCCATTTTCACTAAGTTTTGGGAACTTTGAATTTTTTCCCTTTCTCTATCTACTGAAGCCATTATGAGCATCCTGAGTTTCCTCTGCAAATTCTGAGTTGTACTTAGCCTTATCTGGATCCTTTTTGGATCAAACAAAGGAACAAAAATGAACCAGGGGAAGAAGACGAACAAAAGGGAAGAACGACCTCCAAACTTCACCCAGAGCCATCCTCATGCAACTATTCATATCCATGCTACAACCAAGAGCACACGAATTTAGCCTGAGTGAAGAAAAAGGAAGAAGAAGAAGAACCAAGGAGAAGAAGCGCACCAAAACATCCCCCAAGGGATTTATATATAATCACAAGAACCAAGAACCACATGGCCTTCCCAAAGAAGCCCATGTAACCACTTTTCTCCATAAAATCAATTATGGTAAATAAAAATAATAATAAAAAGACTTAGCCCCTCAAGCCCCCTCTCTCGTGGAATCATATCCCCCTATCTCTTTTGTCCTTGTACGTGTTGTAACCAATGATGTATTTTATTAATGTATATGAAGTATTACATTTCCTAGGCACTTTGGCCCCTTTTTGACTTTACCGACTCACCATCCTAAGTCATAATTACATAATACATTATAGTTCATAAGGGTTAAAAATAGGATGTACTGGCCTAAAACATCCAACCTGTGGGCTCCTTTCCCCATGGAAGCCCAATCTAGGCTTGTTATCCCAAAGTTGGCCACCAAGAAAGGTCTTGCAAAACAAAAGGGTACACCCTCCAACTATCTCAATTCAAAGATATCATGATAAGTGTAAGACACATCTAATAAGAAAGGCACCTAAACATGTGCATCAAAACTACCCCATCAAATTAAACAAATGATCAAAACCCCTATACAATTGACCAAGCTTGAGTATGGGAGGGATGTCATAAAGGTCCTATTGGGTAGATCAAAACCTTCAAGTAGGGGATGCTCCCAAGGATGGAATTTCAAGGTTATGTAGTGTATGATGAGGTGGAAGGGGTTTAGACTTCATAGGTCGATGAGTTTTATGACATGCAAGGGCTCGTGTTATCTCATTTATGGGTGCCTTTGTAGAGGGTGTGTGGTACCTTTGTTTGCAATGCACTTTTTCCAAGCCCATCTTCTTGCCATTCTTTATTTCTTTTATGTTTTAAGGAATGAGTTGAAGGCCACTGTCCTAGCTCGGTGTCTATATAATGACAATTTCATTCACAAATACCTCATGGAAATGAGAAGGCTAGCTCATGATGAGACCCCCTTTCTCTCAGTTGTGTCACTAAGAGCCACTACCCTAGCTTGGTGACTAGGTGATGGTAATGTCATACCGCTAAGTACCCATGATCATGACATGCTGGCTCGTGATGAGACCTCCCATCCTCCAACTAACCCCTGAGCATCTATTATCATTATTTCTTGTGGATCCCCCTTTTCTTACAAAGAAGCCTTTCATTTCTTTCTCAGGGATCCATGGGAAAAGCATCTAGAAGGTCTTTATCTAGGATTTTATCTTTTTAGCCAACAAGAATCCCTCCGGGCCTTCATCCCCTTCTTTCCATGAAATGAGGTACATTCCCTTATTGGGTCACTAAAGTCAAAGGGCCTAGAAGAGGGTGGTGTGATGGTAATGTAATGAGAGGAAAGTGGTAAGTATGGTAGGGGATGGTACGATAACCCCTCAAGGGACCCCCAGTTGCAAACCTTCCCTAAAGGTTGGTCACTTACTAGGAAATATATGACACTCATGAAGGTGAAACATGGTCAAAAGCATAATGTCCAAGCATGCGTTTTATAATCAAAAGTATCTTAAATACAACATGTTTAAATGCCTTAAATACTAGGGTGATTACCTGCCATAATACCTAACTTGTATCGCATGGAGAAAGACCCATTTTCCTTCAAAAAGCTAGCTGGTGTGGTGGATGCACTGAAAATGGATCAGGATGTGGTGATAGAGAGGGATTTTGTATGTTCAACTGGACATTGTTGGTCATGTAGTCTCTTGACATTCCATATATGCAACTTAAGGGCCTCGATACATGATCTCCTTAGTTATCCCACAAAATGGGGATAACATCTTGCTCCTACTTGGGAACATGTGCTCACCATAGAGTGCATGAGAACCACAACATATCTTGGTAGACCTGTGCCTACACTAAAACAAGAAACCATAAGATCTAGGGTGGTTCTATCACCCTTCGTCCATATACATTGAAATCCAAATGAAAATTAATCTAGAAAAATAAATATTTTAGCATTTTTTCAAAAATTTCTAAACCAAGCATGAAATCAATATGCAATAGAGAAAAATGAAATATGGAATGCATCTAAACTAATATGAGCAATCAATATGCGAATGTAAGAAAAACAAGATTACCTACCTACTTACCCGGGGGCCTTGGGGCCCTGAAGATCATGTGATAGATGATGTCAAGTGAAGTCATACAACCAGTGAAACTAGTTGATCATCTCATCAAAGTATCTCCCCCTATGATTAATCATGTGAAACAACAAAGATAAGTGCAACAAAAAATGATCACGAGCATAAATAGATATACAATCAATGGTAAAATGAAACTCATGGATATGGATGGGAGGGATGAAATCTTGCTGGAAATAGAAACCGTCAGCCTGATCATCCTTCATGAGAGTGTAACCGCAAGCCTAGTCAATCCATATATGAAGAGGGATACTATATGTATATGATGGCTAATATTCATCCCCATTAGTATGATCACTACTTCTTGAAGACCGAGAAGACATGAGAGATCCCAAGAAGACCTCATGATTTCCCTGAGAAGAGGAAATGAGGTAAGGGACAACCTGAGGTCTAGAAAAATGTTCCTTCTTTATCCATGAATCCATGTGGAAATCCTCAATATGAAAATACTTCCTCTTTGTAGAGTGAACCTATGATTTCTATGATATGGTCACGTCCTAGTATTCCTCCGAAATTGGGAATGAATGTGGCTGAGAGTTCTCATACAACAAGTATGCATCCCCAAAAATATATGCATCACAAGTCCCAAGGGATAACTGAAAATCATCCTGAAATGCTGTGACCGATCATCTTCGAATAAATATGTAATCATGTCAACATCAAACCACCAACCATTTAAATCACACATGTAGTAAAGTTAGTCCTATGAATATGAAAAATCAAACCCCTTTTCTTGAGGGCTACCCTCTATTAGAATGAAAGAGATGTGCTCATTTTTCCATAGACAATATTGCAATATTATCACCCAACCATAGGCACAAAGGCCACCCTCGAGCACCTTAACCTTGACAGACAAAATAATTCCAGTAGTAGATCAATAACCAACCATATCTAGTGCACCTTTCTCCAAGGGTATAAAACCAAACAAGAATAACCAAAAATGAACCAGAGAGTCCAAAGCATAACCAAGAGACCAAGTCCAACCAAAATCCAAAATCTCAGTTGCAGCAATTGTAGTTGCACTCCCTCTCCAAACTTGCACACCACTAGTCTTATGCAGTTATGAGTGAGTGAGTGTCAAATGAGCTCTAGTGCCCTCTATTTATACTTCTCTTCTCACTTGACTCGGTTGGATTTTCTTTCTGGAGGCTCATAACTCAATATTAAATATTCTCTTAAGTTGACTTGTCTTCTAGAGTTATTATCCAACGTTTTAGGGTTTCTCTTTCTTCCCAGAATATTCTAGTCTCGTCAAAGGTTACACGTAGAGGTTAATACCTCCCATATATACCATAATACCAACACTCCCTCTTAGCTAGGGAGGTGTTAAAATAAATGGTCTTGAGCAAAAACATACCATTCAACCAGTAGCATCATCATAGCCACACAAGCCATCTCATGATCATGTAGATCAACTCACGAGAAACATCATCACTATCGGTGTCTTCTAATAGCATCAACTGCATCATATCTCGAAACCATACTCCATCTAAGTAATCAGGCATGATGTTGAATAAGTCACTCACTCCACAAAGTGATACTGGAACCATTCTTCTAATCTAGACATACATCCTAAAAGAATGACTATCCCAACAGATGCTGAATGCTACGCCATGAGCTACAGAGACCATTCCTACAGGAATGTCAGTCTATGACTATTTTATAATCGGGTCATACGTACCATATAGATCCGTCTCTACCTATATGCCTTAGAAAATACAGAACCTGAACCATTTTCCTAATTGGGACACAATCTGTGCCTTAGGAAAATACCAGTCTGTGATATGTCAACAAACTTTCAACCTAGACCATTCTCCACAGAGAGAATGCCTGTCCACTAGCAATTTGTTCTATCTAGACCATTCTCTACTTGGAGAATGTCTGTCCACCAACACAATGACTATCCATCTAGCTAGAAATAAACTCCAACACTAGTGGTAATCTCCATGGCACTCAGATAGTAGCATACTACTGCTATAATACCATCCAATAGAGCACCATTGTGTCTATCCATAGTAGTATACAACTACTATCCAGTGGTACACAACCACTCCTAGTAGCACACCGCTACTAACCAATGAAACAAAATCACTACCAATGGATCAAATCCACCACAATAGCATACAAATACTGTCTAGAGACACAATGTTACAGGGAAATTCCCCTACGGACATGTGAATCCCCTCTTGGGCTATAGACTCCTAATACCAAGATAGAAAGGTTCTAACGTTGGTCACTGAAATCCTTTTAAACCTAGCTAAACTAATGTATAGAGAAGAGGAAGAAGATGTACCTTTTTATGATGTTTGTCCTCGCACAGTATGAGTTGAGCTTTTATCCTCAATCTCTTCAAAAATTTCTGCAATCCAATCAAAGACAGAACATGCTTCCTATTCTACTAAGATTAGCTTGAAACTAGATCTATCTAATAAAGACAAGTTCATGTAGATAAACACAACCTTGAAAGAAACAGGCCAAGCACATATGTATTAATGAGAACTCAATAGAGATACTTACAAACCTTTGATGATGATGCAACAACGTCTCCCATCTCTCCTTGTCCAACCCTTTTCTCAAATAATCCACAAACAAAATGACTATGCTTCACTGATTATCTCCCTTATGAGATCATAAGTTTGGTGCCTTCAATGTCTCCCCTTTTCACCATGAGGAGGCCTCCTTATATAGGCTTGGAGAGGCCTAACCACTAAACATATTCTTGGGATAGGTTGAGGATATTTCTCCATCATTTGTGGATCCTCCCTGAGATTGAGCCTTGACCTCAGATTTGAATCCAACCAACTCCATAGAGGAAGGGTATTCTTCCCTGATTTTCCTCAACAACCCAATATTTCCTCAAATAGCCTAGCGCTCCCTCAGAATGGGGCACAGAGCATTGCAACGCTCCCCCAAAATAGGGTACAGAGCGCTGGCACTCCCTGACAGTGGATAGGGGAGCGCTTCACTTTAAAAATGATTTTTAAGTAGTTTTTTCCATGGTAAAAGATTTATACTCTCTGTTAAATGATTTTTCCTTCTTAAATCAGTCTTGGAAGGTGTCTTTTAAGTGTTCTTATTGTCGTTCGAGACACGACATAGGCAGGATGACAACATGATGTTTGCAACACTTGTGTCACTTGTGGTCAAATTATGACACTTGCGACATTGGTAATGACGACAATAGGTCATCATTGTAGTGAGTAATTTTGATGTGTAACACACACAATCTCCACAATAATCATATCATTTGATATCAACATGCAGAAAAAATATCATGATATAAACTGAGCCATCTCACCCATTCTTCCACTCACATCTGTGAGATCTAGAAGAGCATATGCCCTCAGAAAGTAACACATCAGCCATGGGCTATCTGGACTATTCTTCCCAAGCATAGATGAATAATGGTCCCTGATTTCTAATCTTGGACCATTCATCTAACTCGGCCATTCCTCCGGCACTAATCATAGTGCAACCTGGAGAGAATGAGTCTGCCCTAGAGAATTCCTGTCCTTGATTATTGAACCTGGACCATTCACCTAACTGGGCCATTTCTGCGACACTAATCACAGTGCAGGAAATGATTGTCCTGCACCAACCTCCAAAACAAACCATTCTTCGAAACTTCTCACAACTATCAACTTTAAAAGAATGATTGCTTGGCGAGGCAGACTGTTGGTCACTATAATTGCTTAATTAATTTCAAACAACCAAGTGAAACATAAATTATCAACCCAGGGAAGTCTTTTGTTTCAAAGATAGCTGCGC
>JASDQU010739801.1:0-13961 GCA_032191745.1 Picea mariana | reverse complement strand
TATTAGGTCTTCTTACATTCGACTTATTCTATTTTATTGCAAGGCCTTATTAATATTGACCTTTATTACATCCGAATATATTGTTTTACCTATGTGCGGATTAGGACCCTAACACACTGGGTACATCCAATTTCAGGCCCTCTTGTATTTTTCCAAAAACCAAACTAGGTGGGATAAATCACATAATGTTTTCATGAAAAGGGAGAATGGATTATACCTATGGATCAGAGGGGAACCTCCTAAATCCTTGGATACCATTATGCAGCATAGAACATTCATGAAGAGGGAGAAGGTTGTGGAATCTTTATCTCACATCCATAGACATGTTGTACATTAGGGCTATAGTATTTTAGAGAGATTAAAGAAGAAGCTCTTTCTACTGCCAAATTAAGAAGGATTGTCTATTCAAATGAAGTCAAGAACAGGGAACCATTTGGTTCCATAAATTTTCACACAACCACTTTTAGGTTAGAGAGGTATGCCAAAATGATCATGGATGAAGGGCCTTCCTAGATTGGATGCAGGTATAGTCCTCCCATTATTTGGTATCCTCCAGAGGGTTATCAGAGTGATTATGAAATTTGTACGAAAAGGGAAGATGTTTGTTTTGAAGAGATTAAAGGTAAGCATGGGTTCCGAATACCTAGAGAAGAGACCTCTCCTCCCTTCAGTATCACTGCTTTACATGTAAACTCTCTTGTTGCATGAGGAAATGCAAAAAGGTAAGTTGGGGGGTATGTTGAGCTGAGAAAAAGGTACAAATATTATCCTTATTAATATGGTTTGTGATATATTATTTGTTGACTTTTCGATTAATTTGAGTTAATTAGGAAAGAAAATGGTTAAAAGGTCTTTTAGAAAAATTATTGAATGATATTAGATATTTTCTAAACTTTGGCTTGAATTGTTTTGATTTTATGCAAAAAATGGACAATTGTTGTTAACTCAATATAGTTAAGAAGATCATGAAGATGCACAAGCCATTGAAGATAGAAGAAATCAGGAACAAAACAGTTTAAAGGAAGATTGAATCTTTATCTTGTAATCTTCATAAATAGTAAAATCAATCCTGAGGATCTCTCGATCCTCGGGATAGCTTAATTTACCGATTTCATTGTAATATATAAAGGATAGTGAACAATAGAGAGATACCAAGAAGGATTTTAACCAAACATTTAGATCTCTTAATTGTTGACATTTTGTACAACAATACATTGTAAATGATTTCTCAGTTATGGAATTCATGAAAGCTTTAAGTGTTTTGATCATCCCTGCGTACTGAGTTTTTCATAGAAGTACCTTCTGAAGACCATGGCCTAGTCAGAAGGGGTTACTGTCTCACTTGTCATCGTATCAATTCCTTTTTATTTATGTGATTTGAATTTCTTTGCAACAGTTAAGATAAATTCCTGAGTGTGTTGATTCTTTTATGAATTATTTATGTTGTTCATTTGCAGAGAATAGATGTTTCATTTGAAGATTATCGATTGTTGTTCCATTTCCAATTGTTATTATTTTATTTCTTGTAGATTACTTTTCATTTTTGCATACGTTGTCCCTTTTATCAAATTTGCATTTGTTGTTCCTTTTGCTTAATTCACATTTGATGTTCTTTCTTAAATATGTAGTAGATCGTTGTTCTTTTTCAATAGGTCAATTAATCATTGAGAGACTGATCGATTAAGTGGTTGTGCATATTAAATTATTGCTTCTCAAATAAATGAATTCAAAAAATTGACTGATGTTTTGATTCATGGTGTGTTATTGATAAGATTACAATTTTGTTAAGTGAGTCCTTAGTTTCAGAGCTTTTAATGAATGCGTGAAGAACTTGATTATTGCAGTAATTTAGACAGACTCAGATTTGGTTTTGTTGAATTATCTACACGATTTAAACCTCTATGGCTATCTTCATAGACTTTGTTGAAATTCTTGAAAGAGAAGACGAATCCTCAGTTGATAAATTAATTTCAGACTAAGGTTGTTTTTAGGACATCTTTAGAGCCCAACACATACCAAATTGGAATCTGTCACAAAGACAGGTGGTTGTTCCTTGTAAAATTTCTTCAGATACATCACCGTGAAGAGAGACACTCTTTACATATATTTGATGAATCTTCCATTCAAAATGAGCAGCAAGGGAAAGAATCAATCAAACTGATTTCATCTTTGCAACATGGGGAAAATTTTCAGTGTAGTCGATGTCTTCTTGTTGAGAAAATACTTTCACAACGAGGTGTTATTTATGTCTCTCAACAACACCATCATAGGTGAATTTGGTCCTTTCGACCCATTGACAATTTACAATGTTATTTCCATGAGGGCGGTGTTGGGTTACGGGAAAGGTATAAATATCCTCCGTTTTCCCACAGTTCATGACATGATTTTCATTGATTCTTTAGATAGTTAGGGATAGATAGGAAAGAATATGATTAATATGTCTCTTAGGGTTGTTATTAAATTTTTATTAAATAGATTCTAAATTACGATTGGAATGGTTTGATTTTGTTGCAGAATTGGATAAATAACTATCAAAGATAACCAAAGAGATTTTGGCTATGCGCAAGCTATTGGAGGTTAAAGACTTTTTAGGCACAAAGCAGTTTGAAGATAATGCATTTTTTGTATTGTAATTTTATAATAGTAAAGAAATATTGAGGATCTTTCGATCCTCAGGATAGCTTTATTTACCCAAAATATTGTAATATATAAGAGGGTAATAGATCCAGAAAAAATTGAAGGAAAAAACGCATTCAAGTAATTAGATCCAGAATTATTCCGCGCAAGCAGTTTTTGTAAATGTTTTTCCAGCCATGGAATCAATGAAAGTTTTGAGTGTTTTTATCATTTCTATGCTCTAATTTTATCATAGCAGTACTTCTGAATACCGAGGGCCCACTATGAAGGAGCTATTGTCTCATTCTGTAATTGTATCAGTTCAAAGTTTGATTTCCATTTTGTGATTCAGATCTCTTTTACAATAGCCAAGGATAAATGCATAAGTGTATTAATGATTTTATGTTTGCTTGTGTATAGAAGACAGGAATTTCCATTAGTTATTAATGATTGTTGTTGTGATTTCCACTTCTGAAGTTATTGCTTGACAATTCCTCACATTTTCATCCGCGTTGTTCCTTTTCCTTAGATTTACGATCGTTGTTCCTTTCGGTTAAAGTTACAATAGTTGTTCCTTTCAGCAAAGTTACATTAGTTGTCCCTTCCAATTAGATTATAATTGTTGTTTCTTTCCGCAGATAGAGTAATTTGTCATTTCCTTTCCAGTAATCAGAATTCATAATCGATAGTTAATTTTGCAAGTCCTTAGTTAGATTCAATTACTGCTTTCTAGTTAAGTGAATTCAATAGATTAATTAGTTCCTTTCCATTTCACAACATCTTAGTAATCAGATTTCAATTCCATTTAGTTCTTAGAATCTTTGGTGAACGTTTGAGGAACTTGATTGTTGATGAACTCATATTTGGTTTAGCTACACGATTTTAGGCTACCTACATAGACTTCGTTGATATTCTTGAGATAAAAGATGAATCTCTGGGTTGATAAATTAATGTTAAACTAAGGTTGTTTTTAGGACATCTTTAGACCCCAACAGTCGGGGAACCAAGTCCCAGGTTTGATTAATCGACAAGGAATCAATCTCAGTCTTCATGGCTTGTTCCCATTTAGGTCATCCTTCATCATCGAGGTAGGTAACATGATCAGATATTTCAAGGATGCGAGTCATGAGAGAAACACTAGCATGTTTCTTTTGACTTCTAATATGTTGTCCGCAAGATGCATCTTCAACATCATCTCCAGTAGCTTCAATTTTCTTGGCAGCAACCCAAGGGGGTAGACAAGAAACAAGTGATTTGTGGTTCACTTTAGTAGGTTTATCAAAATTCAGAGGTTTTGCAGTCGTTGGACCAATTGAAATAGAATATGTTGGACAATTCAACTTGGAGATCAACAATCGAGTTAAAATAGGCACAAGGTTCTACAGACTAGTCGAAGGAATGAAGAGAGGAGTAGGAGAACTAGTGTCTCAGACAACATCAAGTGGAGCATCATGCAGTAGTCAAGAGGAGGAATTCAACAAATTGACTCTGGAAGAATTTTCATCAAACCAAGCATTATGTCGGATAATAATATGTCATCGAAAATGATTAAACAATCAATAGACTTCCAACTCTTCATAGTATCCCATCATGATTGTAACACCCTATTTCCCCCAATTTGTAATTAATCATAAAATAGGAATTTCCATGCTAATGCATGAGGAAAATGTAAATGTATTATTGTTTGAGTTGCCAATAACTGACTGTGGGGATGAAGCCTTGAAAGTACTGGCCATGATATCACTAGAGGAAGAATGTGAAAACTATAAGAGAGGGTTGATTATGACAAATAACCCTAAATTTTCCTTGATGAGGATGACAACCTCCTTCGGGTCCCAAGGAGAGAAATCAGTTAATGAAGAAAGGACTAGTGGTTGAATTATCAACCACCCCCATGAATGGAAACATGGGCTATCAGCCTGAAGTACCACAGGGACCTCCAGACTTCAGCTTCCTTCTGACAGAAGGAACAGGATAGCTCGGCAAACCTTCCAAGGTAAGAGGGATACACACGGGAGAGGAGACATCGGACAAAAAAAGAGTGCAATATCACAAGGGAGATGTGCAGAGATATCTAGCAAGTCATGAACTGAAGGCCACGAGCTTGATGTTGAGGAGCATCTGAGAAAAATCGTCAAGGCAATAACCGAGAGAGAAAGATCTGAGTTACATAGAACAGGACCCAAACAAAAGAAAAAATGGAGGAAGAACCCTCGAGAAGTGTGAGAATTCCCTGGTGATATCATGGCTTGGCATGGGGGTGGCCATAGTGCTAAGAATGAATGCCTCTATGCCTATGGTTAGGTGTAAGGACAAACACCCACAGTTGGTTGGTGGCAACCTGTAATAGATAAGCGATTTCCTACCTTATGTAATTTATACGTAACTGTGTATGAATTCATTATACTGTGTATGTTTTAGGAATTGTGCATATTACTTAATGGATATGTTGTATCTCCCCTATTTATTATTGATTGTATAACTAGGCCAGTAATAAGTTATATGGTTAGGAGATGATTTTATACTCGTAAATTCTTGTGTCCTGTGGAGGCATAAGCTAGAGTCACGAACTATGTGTTCGTCGACCCCATACATAGTTTCATGTACACATGCCAACCCTCCTAATTGTTTAGAGTCCCTTGGAGGATGAAGTTTGTTAAGCTCAGGAGAGGTACTGCATATTGGCATAGACTCTCTGTGAGGAAAATCGAACCCAGAACTCCTCAAGTCCTAGACAAGCTCAGGAAGGATCACATCGTTGTGTGCAAGAACCCTGCATGGAGTGCAGAGGTCGAGAAACCCTTTGGAGGTGTCAGAGCGTATGAAATATTAGGACTGATAGAGATCATGATTGAAATTAGATATGAACCATTGGTTCAATTCATGGAAATAGAGGTGAGGATTTCCCCAAAGTCCTGAAAGGCGAATCACCAATTCACAGGGGAAAATCTGGACCGTTGGAGCCTATGTCCAGACAGCTAGAGAAGAGTGTGCAGGAGAATAGATATGAATCGTTAGATTGAGCATAGGGGACAGATAGTCGTTGGATCCATAGGAACGTTCACGAGACAATTTCTGAAATCATCAGAGCCATCCATCAGAAGGGACGCGTGGCGAGAGCTCAGCATTTCGCTGACTCATAGAAAAAGAAGGTCAAAAAACATATTGTCCAAACTAGCGATGTGAAAAGTCACGATTTGATCGTAACCATCCATCAAGGAGGGCACGTGGTGAAAGAGAAATGTTTCGCTTACTCGTGAATCAAAGGAGTCAACGGGAAATTTTTTAAGGACTCACGATACGCGAAATCACGAAAGGATCCAGACCATTGGATCCAAGCCATGGGAGAACCGTTGGATCAGAACCTCTGCGTGGTATCGCATATTGGGGGTTCAAAGGTTGAAAGAATTTATTTTTGACTGTAGAAGTAGCGAAGTGTCGAGCATCGAGGGCTTGTGCGAACACGTGGTACATCCATTAGGTGGGGACCATGTGGTTGACAGGTGGTGGACACATGTCGCATGGGAAAGAGTCAACCCATTTTTGACTTATCATGTTTCGAGGTTTCGAAGGGTGAATAAGTTGTACCTTGATCGCTAAGGTTGTTAAATGCTAAGAGCCGATGTCTCGTGCGACGAGCGATAGCGACACAACTCATAAGCAGAATATAACAGAGGAGACAAGTGGCATGTACGCGTCACTTTGGTAGAGTCCATGTAACATTGACCTTTCGTGTTTCGGGGATTCGCAAAGGAGGAGCACGAGGGCTCAACACTCCAACTCGCGAAGTCATGAGTTGCGAGTAGTGCTAGTGTTTAGCCTAGCCTATGGTTATCTGTAGCAGGCGCTAGTGAGGAGGGAGCCATACTGTATCTCATTTCGGGTATCGGTGTTTGGAGAAAGTGGAGTTGAGAGCCTTGACTCTCCAACTCATGAGTTGCGAAAGGGACTTGTGCTAAGGCTAGGTTGTGGTCACTTGGAGGAGGATAAGGGAAGGGATGGTCTGCGCTAGGCCCTGTAGAAATTCATGGATTCTGTCCCTCAAAGAAAAGACAAAAAAAAAATTAGTTGCCATAGTGGGTGTGTGACAAATTGGCATCAGAGCATGGTTACAACACTTGGCCTGCTTGGGCTCATGTATGAGTCACGTAAGGAGATATAGTTATCTGGATTTACTCCTTGAGGAGAAGGATTGTAGATTGAACTTGCTTTTTTGGGAATTCTTGTTGAATTTCAACAGAAGAATTTCTTTAACCCCTTTGTCAAAGAGACGACTGCTCTTACATAAGTAGGGATATGCTTATTAACATGGATAATAAGGCTTGAATGTGGATAGCAGAAGGTGGCAGGGTTCTGTCAAGGGTAGCTGAAGCCCGAAAGCTGAAAAACATGATGTTAGTGACGCTGCCTCTAAGCATGGGCAGTTGGAACATTAGGCACTAATGATGGCTGGTTATATAATGGTTAATACCTTTGTGGGCCTAAAGGAATATGAGAGGATTAGGTAGGATCCTTGGTTATATAATTACTGCCTTGTATTAAAATCAAAGTATATAACTCCTCATGACTAGATAAAAGTGAGATGGGTAAGACCCTATGGACTCTGAAGCAAGGAGGTTTTCTTGCTAAGACGTTGTAGCATAAAGAGGAAAGTTACCCTAGTTGGTTATAGCCATGAGAGAAGACAACACCAACACGAGGTATGACTATGAGATTAGTCCTGTAAGTGACTGAAATCTCAAACTAAAGGACACTAATGATGAAATTAAACTATAAAGTGAATGCATTAGGTAAAAAGGTGCAATCAATGCACCTACATATACATGAATGTGTATATGTGATCATAAGGATGCTTGGAATATCCTTGGAAAAAAAAAAAGGATATAGAAGTTGGATATGCCCATGTGTGTGAATGACATGGAAGGGGTGCAAGCAATGAGCTTGCATGATAAATGTTTGGTTAGGTTTGTGTGTGTTATCCTTGAGTCCATGTATTTAATGCATTGTGAAGCTTCTTGATATAAAGCTTGTTTTAATACTAGTTAGGTATGAATGATATTACATGTACAAGCACATGTATAAGGTAAGAATATAGGTATAATAAAGACACGAGGTGACTGCCTAAATGAGGGAAATATAAAGAAAGAATCTCTCTTGTCCAGATCAAACAAATACTATGGATGCATGGCTGACCCCATTCTGAAGAGTCATGAAAGTTTTGTTCCAAGTAATAGCTTGAGGGGACTGTATTCCCTTTTCTCAGGGAATACTAATATGATTAGATAAAATGGTAAATGAGAAAGGATTTTATGTTGTCATAATAAGAGGCAAATGATTATGCCTTTGGGAATCACATGAGAAGGATTGTGAACAATCCCGAGTTGACTGATCTTAAAAGTAAAGATGTATGTGGGCTGTGAAATATACCTATGACAGCTACATGCAGGCTTAGGATTATGAATATGGTTAAATACATCATGGATGTAAGTTAAAAAAACCAAAATATGTAATTAGGTACATGACAAAGATGCATGTTTATATTCCTTAAGGGAATATTTCGTAGACAGCTAAAGCTAACTCAAGGCTGATGCCATCACAAATAGTGATGGATATGCAATAAGGAAGTTGCATGCTGAAAGAGTTCCTTGTGGAGGAATTGTGTGAAGACTCTGTCAGGAAAACGAAGTCACAACCTTAATGACTTCTAAGAATTAAGCAGTAAGCCACAATCTTATATATATATACACCATAATCCTAGATTACATTTTGAAAAATATCATGTAATGAATAAGAAGACTAATAAATGAATATTGACCAATTTTGATAACTGAATGGTAGTGTGCAAGATTCACATGTTCATGATTCATTATGGGAAAAATATTTTTCTATTAAAGCATGTTGAAGTATTCTAAGAGTTAGGATGAGCCTAACCCAGGGCTACTCAGAAAAAGAGCAGTTGTGGAAATCAGTATAGTTGGTAAGAGGCAAGTAAACCCCTCGAGTATGATTAAATGAATAAATGAGTACATTTAACTGATAAGGCTTGGTTGAAGCCATGATTAAGAAAAGACAATAAGGCCTTAGAGATAACTCGACTGGGCTGAAATCTAGCCATGGCAGTGTAGAAAGAGTTGGAAGAAGGGGAGATTCCCCAATTCTTCCCTCACTGAGTATTATGTTTTCTCTTGGATGATAAAGTTGGTATGCCAATGAAAGTAAAAAGGTTTTGACACATAGTGATAAGGATTGTATTGCTGAAGATGCAATTGAAATTTATTTGTGTTGCACTTGTGGAAACATTTGAAGATAATATGATGAAGTGCATGAAGATATGCTAGGACATTTTGAAGATGTTTATGAATTTGAATGTTATGATACATGCATTTGGTTTAATATTATGACTAATATAATTGTGACTATGATGATCCATGCTATGTATATAAAGGAATTGGAGCTATTGAGGAAGAAAATTGCCAATAATGAACAACCTCAAGCAGAGGGTGACCATGGGAAGGCTACAGTTGAAAGATTGTTGACAGGACTGTGAAAATCCCGCTAAAGCATTGTTGATGAGGTAGAGATTAGAAAGAGAGTGCTAGAAACCAAGAACTAGTATAAAGATATTTGTGCCTATGTGGCACAAGGTATGAAGGGATTTGGTAAGAACCCCTTCCGAAATATTTTATTGTCTCATGTTATGCATGAAAATTGAAAGGACAGTGGTATGCCATGGATACCCAAGTAGGGTATGATTCAGGAAGGAGAACCTGAATGATGGAGGCATGAACCTCTGGTATTAAAGACTGATTGTAACCCTTGGAAGAATTCATGAACTGATATTTCATGAACACATGGACCAATCAAGGAACGATTGGAAACAAAAGTGCTCATAGATAGCACGTTGCATGGAATTACTTCAAGGAAATGCATATTTTCATAAAGGACAGATAATGGATTTCCCATTGAGGAAGGAGGACCTTCCAACATTTCTACTCACATTGTATAGGTGTTAGAGAAAACCAAATTTGGGTGGCCATAAGTGTTGGCACCCTGGTTATTAATGAAGGCATAATGCTTGGGTGCATTCATGTGAAACTTTTAAGTTTCATGTGTACTAATTTGAGATCGTGATCGGCCTATGGTAGGAAGCATGGTCCTGTTTTAAGAATGAAAGAAAACGAATAACCCATATGAGGAAAAGGTTGGTTAAATTCCAACACACCATGCCCAAGAACCTGTCATAAAGTGTGACAAACTTGAAATCAATGCAAGGGTGCATTGGGTATGAATGTGGCCACAAATGTTGGCGCATTCATTAAAATCAATTGATATCTGAATCACAATTTGAAAATTTGGTAGGCTGGAATGATGCATAGGTAAGGGATGATGTATCCTTTCACTTTGAATCCTTGAATAGATGAAATGACCTAGACTGTTAGTATACTTAATTTTTGAAAAAGGTAATGTACACGAAAAAAACTAACAATTGTTTGGTTGTGTAAAGAATGAAATTGCAGGGAGGAAAGGGTCTTGGATATGGCAGTGTTGTAAGTCCATAAGGAAGATCGATTTCCTACTGAGCCAAACTACAAGGAATGGTATTTCCTTTTTGAGTAAGTAATTTACTTGTTAAGTATGCACAATTCTAAAATTGTTGTGACGATGTTGTAAAGGTTCAATAAAATGTATATGCATGGAAAAGCTAACAAGTTGTTTGGCCGATTGAAGTTGACAGTGCAAGAAGCAAAGGGGTCATGGATATGGCAACATTGTAAGCCCATAAGGAAGGCCAATTTCCTGCTGAGCCAAATCATTATGGGAAGGAAAGTCCCATAATTATGAATCTGGTTCCTGTGCGAAACAAATATGAAAACAAATCGTGAGATTGGAAAATCTGTGGGTGACAGATTTGCAATAAAACTCTAAAAGTTAGAATTTATAATGATGTCTCATGAATTTTGTATACCTTTGATATAGGTGAGAAGAAAAGACATGTCCAAAAAGGACAAATGAGGGTTGTCAAAGTTGAAGATGATGAACATGGCTACTATTGAGCCATGAAAACCTCGTGATAAGCCATGATCGCCTGAAAATTATTGTGTTGAGGTAACACTAGCCAGAGGTACGCCTTGATAGAGAAATTCTGAGGGATGCCTCGACTGTAAGACTTGATAGAGTCTCTAGAATTTTCATGTGTGAGAAAACCTTGGTAGGGAAAGATGGATCGCCCAAGGGACTATATAACAGTGAAGGGGATGCTTGAGCTTGGGCCTGAAGGGTGACCGCAAGGAAGAGGAGACCTTAATAATTCTTGTAAACTATTGAGATCATGCACACAGTGGGTAGTTTCCCATGCAGAAAAACCTTGGAAAGGAAGATGAAATCATGATATCTCTTGTGAACTATTGAATTGGAATCATGCACCCAATGGGTATGTCAAGGAAAGAAATGAGCATGAATAACAAAACTAATATGTGGATACAAATCCACAAACTACACAAATAAGTATTGTGCTAAGATTATGAAATTTTCCTTTTGAATTTTGAACAACAGTAAGATGTTTTCACACAAAATTGTGGTTAATGTGCTTGTTGTACAAGAATTATTGAAGGTAGATGATGAAGACTAAGATCCTGAAAGAGGACCTGACCGAGGAAGAAGGTCAAGACTTTTGAAGTGGCTGAATGAGAAAGGTGTGACAGGTGTTTTTGAGAAATAACACTGAGGACGACGTTCCTTTAAGGGGGAGGGAATTGTAACACCCTATTTCCCCCAATTTGTAATTAATCATAAAATAGGAATTCCCATGCTAATGCATGAGGAAAATGTAAAGGTATTATCGTTTGAGTTTCCAATAACTGACTGTGGGGGTGAAGCCTTGAAAGTACTGGCCATGATATCACTAGAGGAAGAATGTGAAAACTATAAGAGAGGGTTCATTATGACAAATAACCCCAAATTTCCCTTGATGAGGATGACAACCTCGTTCAGATCCCAAGGAGAGAAATCATTTAATGAAGAAAGGACCAGTGGTTGAATTATCAACCAACCCCATGAATGGAAACATGGGTTGTCAGCCTGAAGTACTACAGGGACCTGCAGACCTAAGCTTCCTTCTGACAGAAGGAACAATATAGGTTGACAAACCTTCCAAGGTAAGAGGGATACACATGGGAGAGGAGACACTGGACAAAAAAATAGAGTAAGATTGCAAGGGAGATTCACAGAGCTCTCCAATGAGTCATGAACTAAAGGCCGTGAGCTTGATGTTGAGGAGCATCTGAGAAACCTCACCGAGGCCATAACCGAGAGAGAAATCTCTGAGTTATAGAGAACAGGACCCAAACAGAAGTGGAAACAGAGGAAGAACCCTCAAGAAGTGTGAGAATTCCATGGGGATATCATGGCTTTGCACGGGGGTGGGCAGAGTGCCAAGAATGAATGCCTCTATGCCTATGGTCAGGTGGAAGGACAAACACCCACAATCGGTTGGTTGGCGGAAACATGTAATAGATAAGCGATTTCCTACCCTGTGTAATTTAGCCGTAACTGTGTATGAATTGGTTTTACTGTGTATGTTTCAGGAATTGTGCATATTACTTAATGGATATACTGTATCTCCCCTATTTCTACTTGATTGTATAACTAGGCCAGTAAGAAATTATATGGTTAGGAGATGATTTTATACTCGTAAATTCTTGTGTCCTATGGAGGCATAAGCCAAAGTCATGAACTGTGTGTTTGTCGACCCCGGAAACAGTTTCATGTACGCATGCCAACCCTCCTAATTGTTTAGAGTCCCTTGGAGGATGAATTTTTCTAAGCTCAGGAGAGGTAGTGAAAATCGGCACAGGCTCTCTGTGAGGCAAATCAAACCCATAACGCCTCAAGTCCTAGACAAGCTCAGGAAGGATCGCACTATTATGTGCAAGAACCCTGCATGGACTATAGAGGTCAAGAAACCCTTTGGAGGTGTCAGAGCATATGAAAGCTCAGGATTGATAGAGAATGTGATCGAAATTAGATCTGAACCATTGGTTCAATTCGGGGAAATAGAGATGAGGATTTCCCCAAAGTCCTGAAAGGCGAATCGCCAATTCGCAGGGGAAAATTTGGACCATTGGAGCCTATGTCTAGATAGTCGGAGAAGAGTGTGCAGGAGAATAGATCTAAACTGTTAGATCAATCAAAAGGGACTGATAGTTGTTGGATATGGAGGAAGGTCCTTGAGACAAGTTCTGAAATCATCAGATCCATCCATCAGAAGGGACGCGTGGCGAGAGATCAGCATTTCGCTGACTCGTAGAGAAAGAAGGTCAAAGAACATACTGTTTGAACTAGCGATGTGTGAAGTCGCGATTTGATCGTAGCTGTCCATCAAGGAGGGCACATGGAAAAAGCTCAGCATTTCACTTACTCACGACTCAAAGGAGTCAACGGGCAAATTTTTAAGGACTCATGATACGCGAAATTACGAAAGGATCCAGACCATTGGATCCTTGCCACGGGAGAACCATTGGATCAGAACCTCTGCGTGGTATCATGTATCGGGGTTTCAAAGGTCAAAAGAATTTCTTTTCGACTACAGAAGTCACAAAGTGTCAAGCATCGACAGCTCATGTGAACACATGGCACATCCGTTAGGTGGGGACCATGTGGTTGACAGGTGGTGGACACATGTAACCTGGGAAAGAGTCAACCCATTGTTGACTTATCGTGTTTCAAGGTTTCGAAGGGAGAAGAAGTTGCACCTTGATTGCTAAGGTCACAAAACACCGAGAGTCGAGGTCTCGTGTGATGGGTGGCAACGAGACAACTAGTAAGCAGAATACAGTGGAGGAGACAAGTGGCATGTATGTCTCGCTTTGGAAAAGTCCACGTAATGTCAACCTTTCACATTTTGGGGATTGGCAAAGGAGGAGCATGAGGGGTCAACACTCCAAATCTCAAAGTCATGAGTTACGAGTACTGCTAGTGTTTATCCTAGCCTACAGTTATATGTAGCAGGCGCTAGTAAGGAGGGAGCCATACCGTATAACATTTCAGGTATCGGCATTTGGAGAAAGAGGAGTCGAGAGCCTTGACTCTCCAACTCACGAGTTGTGAAAGGCGCTTGCACTAAGGCTAGTTTTTGGTCACTTGGAGGAGGATAAGGGAAGGGATTGTCTATGCTAGGCCCCATAGGAATTTAGGGTTTCTGTCCTTTGAAGAAAAGAAAAAAAAAAAAATAGTTGTCATAGTGGGTGTGTGACAATGATGCAAGCATGACTCTTTATATCTAATTTATTTCGACAATCATCAGGAATGTGAGACCACACAACACATCTGAACACATGGAGGTGCCC
>JASDQU010739800.1:97078-117992 GCA_032191745.1 Picea mariana | reverse complement strand
CTAGGGTTTTCACCTTCTAGGGTTTGAAAGCCTTGTTATTGCAACACTTTCTCCCTTAGACTTATGCTTTAGGCTAGCCGTTTTGCCAAGTTGATTTAGAGAAGGAGGAAAGAGCACGAGGCCTTGCTTAAGCAACACCGGAGTGAGCCTCTTTCCCCTAGGGTTTTGATTCTAGAGCCCTGCCTTTGCAACACCATAGAACCCTACCTTCTAGTCTCTGAGCCATCATCCTTTCAAGACCT
Source organism: Picea mariana (assembly GCA_032191745.1). Lineage (NCBI taxonomy): Eukaryota > Viridiplantae > Streptophyta > Pinopsida > Pinales > Pinaceae > Picea > Picea mariana. The sequence goes on along the minus strand of JASDQU010739800.1, from coordinate 117,750 downwards.
TGTGCCCTTATCTTTTGACTCCATACACCCTAAGGCACTGATTTGATCTCCAACGTTGAAGCTTTAGTGTACAAAACTACCTTTAAAACTCTAAATTTTGAAACCCTAACTAACATTGCTAACCTAATTAAGGCTGACGTCATAGTTGAATATTTCATCTTGGCGCAACAAAACTATGATATAAGCAATTAAATGATGATTTGAAGCTTTTATTGAGTAAATCATTGATTGGACACATTGTTGGCTTAGTCATCTTGGTAGATATTGATGAATTGATGATCCCTTATAGCTAATTGACAGAACGTTGACTTCATTCTATATCTATTGCTTTACAATTGCTTATTGAATAATATCAGATAGTCAAAGAAGTACCAACCCTTTGAGTTATAGCCTGCAAATATATATATTGTGCTGCTGTTGTCTTGTTCCGGGTAGGTGTTTTCAACAGGGCATACACTTCTTTTATTGGCTGATTAGCCGGACTGTCTGACATTGGTGGTAACCTGTGAGGAGGGAACTCTTAAACTTGACCTTGTATCTTTTGCCTCTTCAAACCCTAGGTTACCGGGGACGTCTCCCACGGGCTAACCTCCCTAAACAGAAAGAACCTCCCCATCGAGGTGACATTGGGTGGGGAAGGTTCCTGTTGCACCAGTTTGTCGTCTATCCTTTAGCCTGTGACCTAAACTACAAACTGTGCGATAACAAGGTGATTAATAATTTCTAATTTTTTCACTCAAATCTACTCCAAAGCTAGAGTATGTGCTGGTGGTTAGGCCTTGGCATGATATAACCAATGTCTAGTGTCTAAATGTATATGAGTTCATGCTCGGTCATGTCTATTGAGTCATATGGAAATTGCTTCAAGTCCCCCCCCTAGGTTTTTTTTTAGTTTTTAGTCAATAATTTTTTTTCCACAAAACGGACAATTTTTAATGTAAAAGTCAATAAAGTCATAAAAGTGGCATCAATCATTGTTAAATGCCATATTTGTGCTCGTTTTCTAAGCCATAGCACCTCCTAAACCCTTATCCCCCCTTTGTTGAGGCAAAAAAGTGATTTTCATCACTCAAAATTGTAATTTGCTTTCAAAAAGGTAAAAAGGGAAATTTTAATTAAGTTCCTAAATTTTAGGAGAGTTGCTGAAACTTAGCAAACATGTCGGAAACATGTTTTTCCTTGTTTGGAGTCTTTGGCATAGTTGGTAAGGCCTTCTCCTATAGATGGCGCACTAGCATTAAGGGGCGCTAATCCCAAAGCACCACTCGACCTCACCCTCACCTACCACCCTCACTTCACTCGCCCTTACCCTCACTTCACTCCTACACTCCCCCACATCACTCCACTACACCTACATATCACTCCACTTATCCCCAACCTCACTAGTGCACCACTCCTCTTCTTCCATGTGCACTTGCCTTGTAGTCTTCACCCGGAGATGTATAAATCAAGCTTGACTCTCCTCCTTTTGTTAGTTGGAGCTTGGGCGTCTTGATCTTATTGTAAATTTCTTTCTTATTTGAATCAAAAAGACTTTAGAGGTCAAGCTATTGGTGTGTGGTTTCAATGTGTGGATGAATGTTGGTACATGAGGTGATGTTGCTCTAAATTTCTCTCTTTTACTTTGCATATTGGCTAATGGTAAGAATATTGTTATTCAATTGGAGTAGATGGTTTAAACTTGTTTGTTAATCTATCTATTTTTTTACCTATACTTGATGCTTGTATTGCAAGTTGTGTTTTTGCTTAAACTATAACATGTAAGTGAAGTCCCTTTTGTAGGAAACACCAATTTTGCAGGTATTGGCGAGGTGTTTGGAGCACACAAGATCCCATTCTTGGAGAATCAAGATGTTAGATTCATAATGAAGAAAATAATAGAAATATAATGGAAATAATAGAAGCAATCAAGAAACCATGATGAACAGAGATAACTAAATACTAACAGAAAAGGCATACTCTGTATTCATCAATGCTTCAAATAATCATGTACATAGACGTACATATATAATACAAGAAGACCATCACTGTTATGTAACTGTATAACAGTTAGGTAAACCAACTAAACCAACTAACGTATGATTAGAGTTTTAACATCCCCCTTAATCATAAGTTTGTTCTTGCCTGAAAAACTGCCACTACTTGACAATCACATGTGTCAAGCAAATATTCAAAGGGCTGATTGAAGATGCTCTTTGAACTCTAAAAAAATAGCAGAAGCTGATGTCTTCTATTAAATTGGTGGTTTAAGGGTGACCACAAACTCATTTGGTGGTTTTTGGGATGACCACGAACCGAATGTCTAGCAGAAGCTGATTTCTTCTACTAAATGGCATGGTTTTAAGTTGACCATAAACTAACAAGAGCTCAAGGCTCAAAAATCTGAAAATGTAACAAGTAGAACTTCATGTCTTCTGCTCAATTGGTGGTTTTAAGCTAACCACAAACCATATCAACAACAATATGTTCAGGAACAAAATGACATACCAAGAACTAGGTTGCATACTTGATCATCTGTTCACAGGCTCTAAATCAAACTTGGAACCTGACTCAACTAGATTTCCTCCCTATCAGGGACAAGTGGTTCCAATTCCCTTGACCGTCATTCGCAAGTATGACCAAGAATATATCCAGCACTTGTATAAGATACTGGAACAATGTGTACGCTTTCACAATGTAAAGTGGAAAAGGTTAATCAAACTGTCTTCCGACGGAGTCTGCAGACTCGATCTTCAACTCAGAAGACTACATCAACTAGGCCTCGATCATACCCTAAATCATCAAATCTTGAAAAACATTCATGTCCATCAACTGTAGAAATATCTCCAATCAAGTATGACTGTACTTGTGTATAAATTCAGCGATAAGACTGCTCCAATAAATTGGCTTCCAAACGCCAACGCCAATTCCCTAACCATTCAAAATGAAGTTGTTTTTGCTTGCGCTTTTGGCACCTTACTGAGGGGTGATTTTTCTTCCCTCAAAATCTGCATGGGTGAAGATCAAAACAGTTTGACTTATCATGGCCAAACCGATGACAATGTTTGCACTGTATGGGTTCTTTATCTGACTGATTATCATGATCTGGAATATCTGTAACAACATCTTCATCAACAATATCCTGTACCTGTTCCTTACCAATATTCTCAAGCTCTGTCGTCTTATCATCATTCAAAAAACCTCCACTCACAAAACAAACAGGTTCGCAATAATTAGGAATATGAAAAAGGTTGTTAGCATCCTTTACATATCCTAGTCCATATCGATTTCGTTTAAATCGTAATTCTTCCCATGGTCGAACAATACATTTATCCGCAACTTTTTCTGACCTAGGGACTTCATCTAACTGATCTTCATGTTTATGACTTTCATCACTAATCAACTGAGCATCTTCATTCTCATCCTTGATGTCATTGTGTTTGTTAAAATCACATTGTTGGTGTCGAAGCAAACTTAACTCATCAGACAACAACTTGTTTTGAAGTTTGAACATATCAATCTTCTTGTGCGTTACTTGTAAACAAGTAATCATTGTGTTGAGAGTGCACTTGTTTATTGCAATTGTAGATTCCGTACTTGAGTTAATTAATGTGCACAATATTGTCAATAGTTCTTCAATTTTTGCCATTTGTTTGTATGTTGATGCCACAAAGTTCAATTCTGTATCCTGTTGTGCATGCGAAGAGCAATCGTTCCTTATATAAATGCTGCTTAAAACTATAGGATAACCAATGATTTAGACGCACACAAAGATCCTAAGAGAGACCCCCTTATTCAATTTCGGGTGGGTCAAAGAGGACTCCTTATAACTTACAAAAACTCCTTATAACACCTTTACAAAAAGTCTTCAAATAAATAACAAACCCTTATAACTCCAATTACAAACAATTAAACAATTTTGCAATTACAAGCATTTATAATGAGAGCATTCTTATAACTCCTTATGTTTCCTTGAAATGCACCCTTTTTTTATTATAAACTTAATGACTTATCACTCCAAAAGATTTTAAGAGATCTTGCAAGGTATATGACTTATCACTCCAAATTTTTTTTAAGGGATCTTGCAAGCTATAACCCTCATAAAGCAATGTTTTATGTAAACAACAACTATTTTGAAGACAATCCAATGCTTCCTCTCAACAATGGCTTTTACCCCACAACTATGGCCAACTTTAAAATTAATTCCCAATCTCTCTCATTAATAAAATTGGAATTTGATGTGACTTTATAACCACTCTTTCCCAGATTTGACTTTCTTGGAAGCTTGTCTTTTGGTAATCAAATTTAAATATAAAAAAAACTCACATTAAAATGTTACCTCAAATTCATGGCCGTGTCATTCATTTCTAGCCCATCATCCTTCAAGACTCCACGACATTTGCTTCCAACTGCGTGCCATATCCTTGATTCGTTGCACACTCTCATTGTACTTCATCTCCATGGAAAATCTACCATGGATCTCAAGATTATCGGGCCCTCGACATGGTTGTTGAATTGATGCTCCCACATGTAGTGTCTTGATTGCTTGTGTATTTAGATTGTATAAAAGATGATAGCACTTTTGCATGCAAAATTCTTCGGCGGTGACCTTTAGTATTGCTTAAATTAGGCATTCTGACGTCATTTTGGGTGTACGCTTCGGCCCAGATCGATCTTTACAGGATTTCGTTAAGCAAATATGCTTAATCCATCTTGGCACTAGGGTAGAAGAGTATATCCGTTTCTTTCACAGAGCACTGATCGGGCTTCTGACTTAGGTTTGACATTGAATCGGATCGATCGGCTACACGTCCCTCTCCTCAGGCTATGGAACTAGTGGAAAAATAAAAATAAAAAACCAAATGGCAGGTTTTATTTGCAGATAGCTAGTGCATCAGATGGGAGGTAGGTATCATATGAACTTCTTCACAGGCACATAGGTATCACAAGGATGCGTATGCTGGAACTAGCAAACTTCGTTTGGATGACCAATCTGGTAACCGAGACCGTTTTTAGCCACTGTCCAGTGGGATGACCGTGACCGCTTATTTACTTGCTTAAACCAGGCGCAAGGCAAAACGATTGCATCTGCTCTTTCTCCGCGTTCTTCACTGCGCACGAAATGACCAGAAACACAAACCAACAACCAAACTTTTCTTTGGATTTCCCTCTTCACATCTTTCCTCTCCACGGGTTCAACTCAAGCACGAAGCTGCTTTCAAATCTCCGGGACCCTAGGCCCTTCAATGATGAAGTGAGGCTCAGACCTGCTCTGATACCACTGTTAGATTCATAATGAAGAAAAGAGCAGAAATATAATGGAAATAATAGAGGCAATCAAGAAACCATGATGAACAGAGATAACTAAATACTGACAGAAAAGGCATACTTTGGATTCATCAATGCTTCAAATAATCATGTACATAGACGTACATATATAATACAAGAAGACCATAACTGTTATGTAACTATATAACAGTTAGGTAAACCAACTAACTTATGATTAGAGTTTTAACACAAGAGAGCTTGATTGCATCTTCTGTTTTTCTAAGGAGTTCGAAAAGGCATTCTTCCCTCTTCTTCACACCAAAAGGGACCCCATAGCCCAAGGATTCACAAGCTCAAGCAAAGGCTCTAAAAGATCAGAATTCTCTCTTCCCTTCTCTTTTCTTTTCGGTTGCATGATTAGCTAGATCTAAGTTTAAGGGTTATATTTTATCATTTAGCATTTCATGCACAAGTTAGATCTAGTTCATTTTATTTCCAAATCAAAAGATTAGATCTAGTTTACTTTTTTGCAATTTTCTGAATTTTGTTGTTTAATCTCAAGTTAGAAAGTTGCTATTTGTTTGCATTTCATATATAGCCAATTGGATGTTTTATGTTGCTGTTTTAGGACAGCCAACAAAAAACATCTAAGAGGGCTTAGTTAGCAGCATTTAAAGTCTCTAAAAACCCCCCAAATTTTCCCTTTTTTGCATGAAAAAAGTACTGATAAAATTTAGTCAAGTTTATTCATCTTTTTCTTTACTTTTTACTTTGTTTCCTATCATAATCTAATCAACTTTGTTTGCTGGTTTTTAGCAGGTCCGTCAGAAAACAAGGGGGATTCTTAACAATTTTGAGCGAAAACTGAAGTTTCTTCACCCCAAGTTGGACCCTTTAAAGACCAAGACTCTTGAAGTCTCTTTTTGTAATAGTTGATTAGTATCTTGATCCATTCTATGAGGATCCAAAAAATCATAAAAGAGAAAAAAGAGAGTTCATCCTCTCGAATTGTAATATGTTTAATAAAAGCGGGCCTCTAGTGCCCAGTTTCGTCATCCCCTTTAGGGGGATTTGTGGTGGTTGTGTGTTTCCTTCTTTTTCCTTAAATCTCTTACTTTATTTGCTTTCATAACACACAAACTTAAGGAAAATAACTTTTTCAAAGCAATCACTACTTCATGCATTTAAGCAAAGTAACTTCCATTCAAGCTTAGTTTTCAATTTCGTTTCTAGTAATTAGAAAACCTTTCAAGTTTTCTGCAGTTTACTTTCAGTTTTATTTTTTCAGTTTAAAATAAACCTTCCCCGCAACTATTGGTGTATGCTCTGAACCCTTGCGAGCCTAACTCGATCTCGGGATTCATTAGAACCAAAGTTGTTAGAGTGGAGTAGTTTAATTAGGGAAAACCTTGATAGTAGCTGTCTTAATGCGCGGGAAAACGCCTAGGGGGAGTGTGTGAAGTAAGGCGGGCCCTCTCGGGACTCAGTTTCCCACTCGTTTTGGACATCCGACACCCCTAGTGAACTTATTGGTGGAGCCTTCGGGGCTTTGGTAGGTTCTCAGCAAATTTCCAAACAAAAGGACAACTTCTAAAGAGGCCACACATCTTCATTAATCTACCTTCAATAAACCTTAATAAAACACGCGTTCAACAAACTACTCACGATACCTTTAAGGCACTGGTTTTATGGTTACATCTTTTACTTTCATGAGCAACATTTCATTTTCAATGTGATTGTCTAATAATGGTATAAATCTTGCAGATATTGTATTCTTACTTTATTATGCGTGTATCTTTATGGTTAGACATCAATTTTATTTTGATTATCTTATCTAACAAATGAATGTGTTGAATGCTTTGCAATAAGTGTTTTATTCTGCAATAAACTCCTAGTCTGGTTTCTTAGCTTAGAGTAGCTTAAAAGCCATAATATATTTGTTAAGGACTATGCCCCTTGGCTTCGCAAGGAGTTGGCCTAGACGAAGGAGTCGAGGATCAGGTGACAACACCTTGACTGAAGACTTGCCCCCAAGGACACACTGAGTGGATTGAAGATTTTTTCCACGTTAGCCCAAGTGTGTATAAAGGCGACAACAAGGGGCATGTGATAACATGGAAACGTAGAGTCTTATCTGTGGGTGCCTTTGTGGAGGGCAAGCTGCAATTTGTCATGGATGCAATTGTTTCCTTGCCCATTCATTGCCATTTATTCTTAGCTTTCTTTAATTTGATCTTTGCTTTTGTGCTACAAGGGAATAGTTGAAGGCCACTGTCTTGGCTTGGTGACCAGAGGTGACATTGTTATCCACAAAAATTTCACGAAAATGAGAAGGTTGGCTCGTAATGAGATCCCCTTTCTCTTGGCTATGCCACCAAGAGCCACTACCCTGGCTTGGTGACCAGATAGGTGGTAATGTCATATTGCTAAATGTTCATGGTCATAATAGGCTGGCTCGTGATGAGACCTCCTATCCATCAACTAGTACCTTGAGTGTTTATGTTATCTTGTGGGTCCCCTTTTCTCACTGAGAAGCTTTTCACTGCTTTCTCGAGGATCCCTGGGCAAAGCATCTCGAAGGTTTCAAAATTGGCTTTTAACTCTTGCCAGCTATTTTTACCCTCTAGGCTTTTAGCCCCTTCTTCCCACGAGGTAAGGTACAACCCTTCCTAGTGTAGCCAATCCCAATTCCCAACAAGAAAGGGGAGATGGAAGGAATAAAGATGGAAAGTGGTAAGTATGGAGGGAACAGACGATGACTTTTCAAAGATCCACCCAGTAGCAACCCATCCTAAAGGGAAATCAACTTATTAGGGCACTGTGTTACCCTTCTAGGTTTGAACGAGGCAAAGAGCATAATTTCCAAGCAAACATCATGAAATGAAGAAGGATTCAATACAACATGTTCAAGTGCTTCAAAAATCAGAGTGATACATACCATGATACCCAGACTCATTACCTCATGGAGCAAGACTCATTGCTACTTCAGGACTAGGCTGGTGTGATGGACGCTGCTGTTGGCGATATGCGGACTACTCTTGAAGAAAAGAGGGGCCCTCCAGGACTATGCTTAGGTCATCCGACTCTCGACACTCCATGTCTGGAACCTGTGGGCCTTGAGACACAATCTCCTTAGTTATCCTTAGGCTAGGGGATAACAAGCCCAACTAGTACCTTGGGGTTGGGTTAGGAGAAAACCACACACAAATCCAGAGGTGCAAAATGGGTATATGCTTGCATTAGACAAGTTGGTACCCGAGGAAGAGGAGTGTGCTCAAGTACGAAGTGAATTGAGCAAATACATCAGTGAGCATGGAGTCTTTGGTAACTTGCATGCAACCAAAGATCAAGATAGGTTGAGTTTTATCGAATGGTGGAACATGTATGGCTCCTCTACCACATATCTGCATAAATTGGTGGTTGTTAGCATGAATTTCTGTACTAAAGAAAGGAAGATAGCTCCATAGATCCGTGGCAAAAATAAATGTAACATATAGGAATATCTGCCCAAAGTGTCACTGGCAAATCTCCTCTTCGTTTGGGCTGGTGCGTGCCAACCTCAGGGGGGTCCCTAGGTGCTCTTGCACTAGTCTTCACCCTGTAAATATGCAATAAAAAGTAATATAACAACAACAAGAAAGAGTCTTTGGCATGTGATTAAGCAACCAAGTAATTCGTGAGAACAATTATAAATTTAATGCTGGAATTGTATCCCTCGTTGCCTCACTTCTTGAGCATCCAACAACCACTTGGTAATAGGGGGAGGAGAGTTTTTGGGTTGACACCTAGATAGGGCTAAAATCAATCTTACACTTAATCACTTAATTTAATTTTCAATCTACAACATCAACAATACAACTACACACTTGCAAGCTCACTGATCTCACTGTCTTTCAATCTACATTCATATGCAAGCTATCTTTGATGTGTTGTAGAAATAATATCTAAGTGATTAAATCTTTCATTTAGGATATTTAGCTTTCCACGTTTTTCATCTATCCTTAATTCTTGTACTTGTGGTGTGATCCTTCAAGAAGTGCGCATCCACCTGGAGGCATTCTCTTGATTTGGTCTTGAGTGCTTTGCGTCTCTTGGCCATTGAAAAGCAGTCCAACGGAAGTCTATCTGTTGTGAGCATGCTTGGCTTGATGTGTTGATGGTTGTTCATCTTTGAATATCTTCTTCCCTGCACATTTCAAGCACTTGTTAATATTTTTTATCTAGTCTTAATCTGTATATCTTAGATATTCTTTTGTATCTAATCGTATCTATCTTTTTGTAATCTTTTGTAACTTGTAATTATCTTGTAACGAATATTCCCCTAACTTAGTGGACCCCATTGCCCAATTTTAGGCACTAGTCTTAGTTGCCCTAGGAAAAAGTCTAACTCTCATACTTAGATAGTTGCATCTTGCATTTGCTGATTGACATCGTAGGCTAGATTCCCCTTAACCTTCTAACTAATTAAAACCAACTCCTAGAACATTAAATTCTTAATCTCATCTAGTAACTAGGGTCTACCCCCCTTGGCTTCCCTAGGAGTTAGCTTAGACGGAAGAGGTTCAAGTCAAAGTGACAGCGTGGACTTTGAACCTAGGCATTGTGCCTCCGAGGACACACTAAGTGAGCAAGACTTAGCTCACATTTGCAAATGTGTATAAGGACGACAACATCTTTGGCGCCGTTGCCGGGGATAAGTCATTTATCCTTGGTCAAAACGACTTAACTTATTCTTTTAGAACTAATAAACACTTTAGTCCCTAAAAGTCTTTGAACTTGCTTTGGTTGATTGCGTGTGTTTCCTTTCCAAGTGGCGACTCCATTGGACAAATCTGTCAAGTATACTGCAAGGAGCAATCCTTGTGGGCTGCTTGAATTTCTTGGAGAAGAAGCACTCACTGGTATCCGATTCTTGTTCCAACTTAATAATCTAACTTTTGCTTTCCTTCTTGTTTTTACTTTGTCTGATGCTCTTGTTTGTTGATAAACTTAATCATCTGGCGACTCCACTTTAAAAAATAATTTGACAAAGTATTCTTCAAGAAGGAACTCACGACTTGTTGGGTTTCATCCTTGAACTTGAAAAAGTTTGTGGATGAGGTTAGCATGTTTTCCTTTTTGTCGGATCCTTAGTAGTCTTTCGGGTCCCAGATTTTTTCTTTTTCAATGAGCGACCTTTAGAAACCTTTTGATTTTTCAGAGATAGTTGGTTACCTAATGATATACCTGATGATGTTCTTGACAATGTGCTTAATTTTCAATATGGTGATGATCCTGGTGCTCATGTCAAGGCCTTTGGGCAATTAATTGATGATTGGGATGATTCACCCATTTGTGAGGATGCTCTTATGCGATTGTTTTCTTGGACTCTTTTGGTGGATGACGAATATGCTGGTCATTGGTTTCTTCTTTATGAGGATAATTCGATCAAGACCGTACAGGACTTTCTGCATGACTTTTTGGAAAGATTTGGGGATGACCGGGATGAAATTTACAATGAACTGGTTGATGATTTTATGGAAAAATGGAGGAGGAAGAATCTTTTAGCTATTGCAACAACTAATTCAGACATAGAGGTTGATTCTCCACCAGATCCCATTGAGGAGCTTAAAAACATCATTTTGAACATGCAGTATGCCCATACAAAACAGTATGAAGCCATGAATGAACAGTTTATGATCATGGAAGATCAATTGGAAATCCTGGAAGCTAATTTCACTGAGACTCACATTGAATATCCGAACCCCCATGAACTTGAGCTTGACAGTGAAAAAGATAAGGAAGTTCATAGGGAAACTCCGGACGAATACATGGATGAGTCAGTCATTTACTTTGAGGAGGTAAAGGAATTTGAGTTTAAAAATGTTAGTATCTAGATAATTCAAGTCCCCACCCTCCTCCCGTGGAACCAATCTCTTTGGAGGAGAACCTTGACAACCTTGAGGAAAACAGTATAATGGTTCCATTGACATGCTCGTTTTCGACCTCTCAGCCAAAAGAGGACTTTGTACTGAACTGTGGGAGAATGGAAGGCAACTTCAGTTTATCAATGTCATATCATTATGAGTATTGGTTGGCCTTCCACCTTGGCAGTCATGAGCAACAAAATATCAAAATTTTACGTGGCTTGTCATATTCCAATGTTTGGTTGAAGGGAAGAAGGAGCATGATTCTTGGCTGGTTCCTTCTCGCGAAAAATTCCAAGTTAATAAAACTTGGGAAAGGGTCTTCTGTGAGTCATCCTGAACAAGGATGTTTCACACACTTATGGCTTCATTCCATCCAGTGCATGGACGGTTGTAACGTATCTCTAACCCTCCTCTTGTATTTCAATTTTGTATTCTTTCATTTATTATGTGATTATGTACTTAGATGTATTTCTGTATTATAGTTTCATTTTATAATTGTAGATGTTGTACAATAGTTATTTCATTATGTAGATTGATTTATATATGTATGTTTATGTTGGATATTGGTGAGCACCTTTTTCTAGATGTTGGATTCTCGTATGCTCTCCATCCCGATTGAGAAGATCGAACACACGTCCCCATGTGGAGCCAGATGTTGAACGCCTCTTCAACTAGGAGGTCAACTCCATGTACCATGAAGATATGCATCAACAGATGCAAACATGTCGAAGACTTTTTGGTTCTACAAGGCATTTTTTTGCTCCAGCACACAGTGTTGTAAGCGGGATTACCGCACCCCTGCGAGGGTTTATAATGTAATATGTCTACATGGATCATGTTAGGTCAGTTGCCTTAGGGTTTCTTCATTAGGAGAGTTCCTTTCGCTGAGTGTTTTTTATCCTCAGGAGGTTAATGTGGCCTAACCAGCCGGGTTAATCTCCTTTGAGTTTTTCACTCCCACCCAATAAATCCTCCAAAGTGGCGAAAGGTGTTCTAATGAAGTCATTCCTAGGTAGCTAGCGTTTAGGAATGTTGTAAATGACCATGTAAGACAACATGCGAAATTTCGCAGAATTCCGTCAAGTGTAGCTAGGTTTTTCTTAAGGTTATGAATTAATTAATTAATTCTGGGTAATTAATGTAAAACTTAGGTCTCGGGATTTTTGATAGGGGTATTTGTACTCAAAAGAAAGCTAATGAGACCCCCTACCCCCGTGGACCAAGTTTCAACTCAGTCGGACAAGTTTTGCTAGGTTGTTTGTCCACTTAGGAGTTTTTTGGAAAAACGACGATTTTAATTGCCAAACCCAGAACATGGGGAAATGTAAATTTTGTAATTTTTAACCAAAAACAGTGCAGTAAAGTGTGGTAATTAAAGAGAGGGCCCCACCTAACCTACCCATACCTTTCCTAACCCTTTACCTACCCCTTACCCACCTTTTAATTAATTTCCCACTTAAAAGATACATCCCCCATTTGGGTGGTACGTCCCCACTCCACGCATTACTTGGTAATGTTTTACTTATTGGGTTGAGGGCCCCTCTTCATGAGATGCGCCCTTCCTCTAAGTCTCCACTTCACTCAAAGTGTGGACTCCACACTCCTCACCTCACACACCTTACGCTCCCTCACGTAATCCTCACGTCCCTCTCAACTCCACGTAAGTTTTGAAACTTACCTTTGATCAAAGTGTGGTCCCTCCTTTTTGCTCCAACCCCACGCCTTCCACTCACTTCTCACTTTGGAGTGTGGACTCCACACTCCAAGTCACCTGCCCCACGTACCTCACGCCTTTGCTCAAAGCTTCACACTTTAACTCACGTAGCAATGGATACCTCACGCTTTTCCTTTTTTTTTAATTTGGAAACTTCAAAACTTAAGTTAGAACTTGCTTTAAACTGGAACGTGGGGTCTCTCCTCCACCTATCACGTGCCAATGGGGAGTGTGTTCAACACACTCTACCCACACGTCCCCTCGTTTCCCCTTTCAAACTCACGTCTTCCATCTTTGAACTCACGTTTTTCTCTTTTGTAATTGGAAGGATCTCAAGTGGAGATGGAAACATCTCTTGTGAAAGCAAGAAACATCTCCCTTAATCCATATGTGGGTCTCCTCTTGCTTATTTCGCCCCCTCCTTGCTTGCTTTATCCTCTCCACTTCACCTTCTTGCCATTTCCCCTCACCCTAAAAGCCTAGTCCCTCATTGGTTGCTTTGACCTTTGAGTTGTCTTCACCTTTGGATCTTTGACACTTGACAAAGATCCAAGAGGGGTCTCTTGGTCTCCCAAGGCTATTTAAGAGACCTCTCACTCCCTCATTTAATATCATTTTTCACAGTATTGTTATGCTACCGAATTCTTCCCATCCCTTTTTCTCTCTCTCTCATTACTTCCACATTGCTTCATTGGTTTTCGTTCTTGAAGAGCTTGTAGCAACATTGATGCTACAACCTCTTCCCATTTAATAATACAGAAACTGCTTTGGAGGATACTGTGGCATTCAACATTAGTCTGGATTTGCCACTCATTGTGAGGTGATATCATTCTGAATCTTTATGTGTTTTGGTAAATAGTTGCTCAAGTAAATTAGTTTACTAGGCTAGGTGAGGCAATAGTGTAGTTGCCCACCTATATGTTTTGTGCATGCTTATATAATAGAGACTATGTTGTATTGTCTATGCATGCAGGATATTATCTATTGTTCCATCTCACTTCTGGTTTAAGTTTTGCAGGTCACCTCTATGAAGTTGTTGGGATAGCTTCAAGGACGAATGTACCGTCATCTTCCCTTACACTTCACTAGCATTCTCTGTCCCTCTTCCTCATTCTTTCAGATTCGGTTTTTGGTATCTAACATGCTTAGATTGGTCACTTAATCAATACAATTTTCTGGTTTTTGTATGCACGAAATTTCTGCCTAAAAACATAAATTTCATAACTTTGTTGAGTGTGTTGTAGCTCAAATCAGCAAGCAATAGCTTGCTGATTTTTGCAGGTTCTTACCAGGACAAGAGGGCATGCTGCCCAAATCACATGCACAACACATCCTCCAACAACTCCTCTCACCGTGGTAACGTTTTCTTCTTTCCGATCTACTCTAAAATACTGTAAACGCAAGCCCGAAGGAGTTGTACCCAAGCGGCGTGCTCTCCTTTCCTTCAGTCTTTACTTTGCAAGCTTATCTAGATTAGTCGTGATTTCTACATGCATGCTTAACTAAAATGATTCAGAGTAGATCTCACACTTAATTGCTAGATTAGAGCCCGTGGTGGCTTAGATTAGATCTCTATTTTCCGTTGCGTGCAAGTTTCAGTTTCTCAAATCTTTATCTTACACATGCGCATGCTAACACCAGTTTCATAAAGGCATAAATTAATCAATCTTTTACAATTCTGCAAGTTAGTTTTAGTTCTTATATCTTACATGTGCAATCTAATAATCTAAGAATTCAATCACTAATTCCAGTTTGGGTCCCCAAGGCCTTTTCCGGAAACTAAAATTTAACTTGCAATCCATTTGTTTAAAGGCATCAGCCTTCTTATCTCTAAATTTTCAGTATTTTGGCAATCCTTTGTTGAGCAAGCTACAAGCACTCAATCACACTTCACAATATATCGCTCATAGGTCTAAAATAAACTAATTAGACTTGATAGGACACCATAACTCACCATCTTCGCCATTTAAAAACTGGGGTTTTGAGGAAAGCCACGGAAAGTTTTCCGGAGTACTCGGCCTTAGGGTTGACCTGTGAAACTAGGGTAGGCCTCGTTGCCTCACTTCTTGAGCATCCAACAACGACTTGGTAGTAGGGGGATGAGAGTTTTTGGGTTGACACCTAGATAGGGCTAAAATCAATCTCACACTTAATCACTTAATTTAATTTTCAATCTACAACATTAGCAATACAACTACACACTTGCAAGCTCACTGATTTCACTGTCTTTCAATCTACATTCATATGCAAGCTATCTTTGATGTGTTGTAGAAATAATATCTAAGTGATTAAATCTTTCATCTAGAATATTTGGCTTTCCAAGTTTTTCATCTATCCTTAATTCTTGTACTTGTGGTGTGATCCCTCAAGAAGTGCGCATCCACCTGGAGGCATTCTCTTGATTGGGTCTTGAGTGCTTTGCGTCTCTTGGCCATTGAAAAGCAGTCCAACGGAAGTCTATCTATTGTGAGCATGCTTGGTTTGATGTGTTGATGGTTGTTCATCTTTGAATATCTTCTTTCCTGCACATTTCAAGCACTTGTTAATATTTTGTATTTAGTCTTAATTTGTATATCTAATCGTATCTATCTTTTTGTAATCTTTTGTAACTTGTAATTATCTTGTAACGAATATTCCCCTAACTTAGTTGACCCCATTGCCCAATCTTAGTCTTAGTTGCCCTAGGAAAAGGTCTGACTCTCATACTTAGATAGTTGCATCTTACATTTGCTGATTGACATCGTAGGCTAGATTTCCCTTAACCTTCTAACTAATTAAAACCAACTCCTAGAACATTAAATTCTTAATCTCATCTAGTAACTAGGGTCTACCCCCCTTGGCTTCCCTAGGAGTTAGCCTAGACGGAAGAGGTTCAAGTCAAAGTGACAGCGTGGACTTTGAACCTAGGCATTGTGCCTTCGAGGACACACTAAGTGAGCAGGACTTAGCTCACGTTTGCAATTGTGTATAAGGACGACAACACACGGATAGGGACGAAGAAGGTCTTTGTTCTTATTATGAGGACAAGGATGACTGGGGATATGAAGAACATTGATTGATGATGGAACAATATGCTTCAATGTCCCATTGATGTAGGAGGGCTCTACCTCAACGCTAATGAAACTATAACTTAAGTCTTATTTGTTATAGATGTTTGGGAGAGAAACTATGGTGGAAAAGCACCACTTTTATAGAGATTTTCAATTCAAGTGCTTAGCTAGACTATTAATGCTTTATGCGACCAGCACAAATGGAGTGTATTAAAAAGACACACACAAAGAAGCACGTGTTTGAGTATTGGTGCCTTAAGGATATGGTCTATGGCTACTACAATATTCTGTTATGAATGAAGCAGCTCGAGAAAATGACCAATTTGGATGTCATTTCCTTGGCTAACATTGGCACCACGTCTTAAGGGTTAGTGCAGGCCGAGAGACCTGTTATGGAGGTGTCACCCAAATGGTTAGCTGAGGGTGGGTAGGAGCAGGTGGCGGGGGAGGTTGTCCTAGAGCAGTAAGAGGAGCAAGAGAAGACTAAGGAGAGTTAGGTGCCAGCATCAATACCTACATAGATTGAGACACCCATCAATAGACTTTTGACTCTGACTGTAGGACCTTTCTCTTCTAGAAGGCGACCAATTCTTTGCTCATAAAAGGAGCAGGGGGAATTGATAGTAGATTGATCATGGTAGATGAATCATGAGATACATTATTTATTATTTTGATGTAATTTTGTATTGTCTATTCAGTTTTGAGTATTGAATGGAGTCTAGACAATGGACATTTAACATGTGATATATCATTTGGCATCTAATACATCTTATATATCAATCTTCTTTTCATATTTCTGTGGCAATATGATTATTTGATGTTGTTGTTATTTTAAATTTAAAAAAGATGAGAAAAATTGAATATATTTTGTATTTTTCAAGTTTGTCTATATTTTGCCGATATTTTCAATATGTGTTTATGAGCCCCGTCAATAAATTGCCGATAATGATAGTTGCAGCACTGTCTTTTATTAGCTGCAAGACATGCTTTTTATGATCTGATTTTTTTCAGTTAGAAGCACTGAAATAATGTGATTGCAGGATGGTGAAGTAGATATTGGTGGATCATTAGTTGCTTCCCAAATGACAAAAGCTGAATATATTGCAAGGCCTAGTGATAGCAGTCTATGCTGTAGAGGAGTTCATCTCATGAAAATGCTTTCAGAATTTGTGAGAACAAAGATGGTGAAATCTGATCATGTAATTATCGAAACAACAGGTGCGATAGTAAAATACTAAATTTGATTTTTTTCCCTCATGCAAATGATTCTTTTGGGAGCAGGAGTTTAGTGTTGACAAATTCTCTATTTTCAAATATCATTTTGATCACTAAGGAGAAAAGTGTGTTAGAAATTTCTGTATTTTGAATAGCATTCTGAGTATTGCTGACAAAAAAAGTTGACTTGGGAAGTGCTTAGCACAATAATGTTCTTAGACTCTAAAATAAATATAAAATTAATAATTTCATTGAGCTCTACAGTTAGAATTTAAGATGGAAAGGACATTACGCCTGAATTTGTACTGATGGTTTTATTACCTTTTTAGAGTGATGCAAAGAAGGCTATAATATGCCAAATATAATCTTACACTGAACATTTTAGTTTTAGGAGTTTATACTGGGTGCTTCATTCTGTAAGAACTACATAAAAGCATCAAGCTTTCTGTGGCAGTGCCTTTTGTTTTGATCATCTTTTCTAACCTGCATGTGTGGGAATCATAAATTCAATCTTGTGGAAGATATATTCTCATGTAGCTTCATATTACTGAGGTTATGTGGAGTAAACCACATGTAAGCAGTGTAAATATACGAATGAACTCCATGCCTAAAGAGCACAAGGGCCAAATGTAACCAGACCTCATCCACATCCTTGTGATTGCTTCACTTTACATATCTACTTACTGTGAGGCAACAAAGAAACACAGTTGGAATCATGGGATAATTGTATTTCTACCTAGTGTCAGTTACAAGTTCCATTCTTAAATGACTCTAAAAATCAGATCTACTCTTAAATAAGTGCAGAATTAGAGCAAGTTATCATATCTATGCATAATGCAATATATGCATGTAACAAGAATATACATATAAAACCATGACAGAATAATATAAAACTAATGGGATTTGCTCTTAATAGTCACTTGCAAGGAAATGAAAGCTTTGTTTTAGCTTGGAGATGTCTTATTTACATCCTTAGATGTATTTCTCGTGATACACTCTTCTAGACCAATTGATCGTGTTACCACCCAAACCTTTACTTTATGTGATAAAGTCCTAAAGCACAAGTAAGACCCTAGGGGTAATGAAGAAGGGCTACCCACTGTCACCATGGTAGCTCATTCTCACTTTTTAGGCAAGCTCTCCTCTAGCACAAGGGGGGTGTTACAACAAAATCTAGCACCCACAAAGTGTAAAGTCCCAAGCACCAAGTACTATCTTTGTGTAACTCAGGAAGGCTACCCACTGTCATCTCAATAGCTTTTCCTCTCTCTATAGGTTGGCTCTTCTCCAACACAATGGGGGTATCCCTAAGTAGGATTGCTAAGGCTATGGAGTGGAGGTTCTAAGTGATGTTTGAAAAGTAAGCCTTAACAAAATAAATAGTTGTAGGAGTGGTGAAAATATGAATGGTTTGAGAACAATAAGGGTGATGGAAACCCCATGACTAGTGCCTATTGTTATCGCACAGTTTGTAGCTAGGTCAAAAGGCTAGAAGATAGAGGCCAAACTGGCGTAACAGGAACCTACCCCACCCAATGTCACCACGATGGGGAGGTTCTTTCTCTTTACGGAGGTTAGGCCCAGGGAAGACGTCCCTGGTGACCTAGAGTTTTGAAGAGGCTAAGGTATAAAGGTCAAAGTGAAATTCCCTCTTCACAGGTCATCACCAAGAGCAGATAGTCGGGCTAAACAACCTATAATGAAGTGTAGGCCCAAATGAGAACACCTGCCCGGAACAAAGCAACAACGGACTAATACATGCAGGCTATGATTCAAAGGGTTAGTACTTCATATAACTATCTAATATCAATATATAAGCAAAAGATATTGACGAGATCAATGTTTATTAATACAACAATGAAATAATATCAATTCATCAATAAATACAAAGATGATGTAGCAATCAGTGTGTCAAATAAATCCCTTATTCAATAACTGCTTTAAACCATCATCCAATTGCCTATAAAGAGAACTTGCTGCGTCAAGATGGAATAACCAAGGATGACGTCAGCTTTTTTTTAGGGTTACTAGTTTAGTTAGGGTTTTGTTTAGCAAATAGTTTAGAGTTTGTTTGACCACTATCACTTCAACGTTGGAGGCCTAAGATTAGTGCCTAAGGGTAAATGGAGTCAAATAAAGGGAGGACGCAAGGGTTGAAGGAAAAAGGCTAAGGACTAGAGGGAAGGGTTCTGAAGCGCTGCTATGGCAGGGCCCCAGAAACAAAACCCTAGGGGAAAGAGGCTCACTCCGGTGTTGCTAAAGCAAGGCCTTGTGCTCTTTCCTCCTTCCTTAGGTTTAACTTGGCAAAACGGCTAGCATAAAAGCTAAATCAAGACACGAAAGTGTGGTGAGGGAGAGTGTTGCTAAAGCAAGGCCCTATCACCAAACCCTAGAAGCAGGACGACCCTAGGTGTAGATAACCTAGGCCTGGGACGTCTCCTCCTTCTTGATTTTTAAAGGTATGGCTAGCACAAGGGGAAGAAGCATTAAGAGTGTAGCAATGGCTAGGCTCTTCCTTCTTCAATGGCTGAAAATTTCTTTTTTAGGGGACATGAGACAACGACCTACTTGTGTGTTTGTTCCCTAGGGTTTTAAAATCAACAAAGTTTATAATAAATGCAAGAATATAAGACTACAACCATTCAATCAAGAAGTTTTGCAGAAAAAACACTTACATATCATCATGAAATAGCATTGCAAACCCTAGTTGTAAACCTTCAAGAGAAATGCCAAAAATGCCAAGAAATGCGTTCCTTCAACAAGTGCGCCTCACTCAAAGAGAACAAATACCCAAGTAGGGCACAAAAAACAGATCTCACTAGGAGAGTGAGTGTTTGTGTTATGTCAAAATGAGGATAAAACTCCTCAATATATACTGTATCAATGACCTTTAATTAATTTTAGGTCATAAAAAATAGCCGACAAGGCTTTAAACCAAAATCATACTGTTTTTACATTAAAATGTCAAATTAAAACCCTAACTGAGCTGTAATAAAGGTAAAATCCCCTTCAAGGGAGGCGTTAGCCCCTTTTAGGGCAGATGAGGCATCCAGGAGCAAAACGTTGACCCCCCAGGGGCCTCTCCAACATGCCACACGTGCCACTGCTGCCCAGTCTGCCTCCAAGAATGACCATGAAGCTGGATGACGTCATGGTAAGGATGGGGACGCTCTGAGTCTTCCAAGGCCAACGTTCCACTGAAAAGGGGTCATTCCCCCTAGGCCGGGCTTTGCCAAAGTGCCTCTGGTGAAACGTCCTCTTCTTCTCTGGTGCAAAACCTCGGTCAAACACTGTCCTGTCTTTGCCCCTCTGACGGGGTCTCAACAACCATTTGATGGGCTCTTCAGCCCCATGGAGGTCCGAACTAATCATCTCCCCATGTGTACCGGTCCAAATGGTACTTGTCCGTCGGGCATGGTCCTGCACATCAAAAACTACGCCCTCCATGGGCTCATTAGTCACAGGGATCATAGCAATGTTAATCACATTTCATCATTAATATTATCAAACATATGCATAAAAACCCTGATATATCAT
>JASDQU010739800.1:71660-92411 GCA_032191745.1 Picea mariana | reverse complement strand
GGCGCTAGTCTTCTAGGTTTTGTGAGCACCCTTTTGTGTGCTAGGTTTATGGTGTGGGAGGTCTTTCTCTTGAAGAATATAGCAAAGGATTGGTTGGGTTTTCTTCCCTTGTTGAGAAGGGTTTCCCAGGATACTTCTTGTGTACTTGTGCATGGTATTTCTTCTTGTGATCTTGATTGTTGCAACAAATTGTTAATGGTGTAACTGCAATTATCTATGGTTCAAGTAAAATGCTAAAATTTGAATGAACTTCATGCTTGAGCCTAGCTTATTGAAAAATCAATAGTTCCTAATATCTAGCACACATCCTCTCTCTCCCTATTTCCTAGAACATTGTCTCATGCGCCTCCCCTTTTCCTATTTTATAGAATCCTTCCCTTTCCTATTTTTTAGCATTAAAGCGCCTTCCTTGCTATTTTTTAGCATTCACTCCTCTCCCTATTTCCATGTGTTATTTCTCCCTCTTCCTTCACACGTGTGTGCATCTCCTTCTCCATGCGTCCACACGTGATCTCACTCCCTAGTATCTAGCACATTAATCCCTAAATCTATGCACCAACTCCTTTTACTCACCCATGCACATTCATCATTCTCACTTCCACATGTATTTTCCCTCATGTGCTTCCCACTCTCTATTATTTGGCGTATTTACTCCATCTCAACTCCCTCTTTATACTCATGCACTCTATTTTTATCTCACACATTTTATTTTATCCCATGCTCCATTATTAGCGCCCTCCTATTATTACACACATATGCAGCTCACTCTCCTATATAATGAGGCTCCTCCTCATTAATCAAGGTCGACTTTTTTGAGCAACAACAATATTCTCTCTCTCTCTCTCTCTCTCTCTCTCTCTCTCATTATTCTTCTTATTATTCTAGCTTCTAGTCTTTGATTAAAGAACAATACTCGACCAGTTATGTACTTGTGTTTAGTGGTGCAAACAATCCTTTGGCAAGAGCAATAATAAAGATTTGGTGTGCTGGTATCAAACTATTGAATCTTGTCGGTATAGTATTTGATTTTTATGCATGAATAGTTGTTTTCGGCCTATTATTGTGGTGTTTTCAGCCTTGCAATAGCGCATATTCCTTTATCTTTTCTTTCATTAAAATACTTATGCTGCAAAGTTTTCCATCCAATTAAATTTACACGGTGTTACATATCCTTTGGTAGCATAATCGCTAGCCAAAGGCCATCTTTCTTGCAGGTGTTTTTGGTTTATTTAAATGCAGATTTATGAGGTATATGATAGCAAGAAAGACTTTAGGGACACCCCCCTGAGGTTGTCATGCACCAACCCAAACGGAGAGGAGGTTTTTCGGTGACAATTGGTGCATTCTCTCCTAGAATTAGCATCCTTTTACCGCTGATTTTTCTTAATTGCAAATCTGATTTAAGGATCAAAATGTGTGTTAACAATACCCCTGCAACTTCACTTCACCATCTCCAAGATACCTCAGACCATACTACACTATGCCCCTTAAGTATCTGAGCACATGTTTTGCTGCTACCCAGTGATCCTACCTTGACTCCACCATGAACTAGCTTAAGGTGTCCATTGCAAAACATATATCTAGTCTAGTGTTTGACCAAATAAATTAAGGAACATATCAAATGCCTATACAATGTGGGATCCACCAAATCTGCACTGAAGTTGTCACCTTTTTCAGATTAGTGATCATGGGTGTGGCCGATTTGCAATCCTCCATCCTAAACCTCTTCAATATTTCAACTACTTACTTACCCTATCCAAGGAAAATCTCCCATGGTTTTTTCCAAACCTCCAAACCCAAGAAACAATGCATCATGCCAGTGTCCTTCATCTTAAACTCACCTACCATATCTGATTTCCACCCTGCAATGAGCTTCTCTACACCTTGTAAAAAACAAGTCATCTATATATAGCACCAAAATGAGCAAATCAGTCCCAACAACCTGAGTGGGCCTAATGGCTAAGACGTGTTTACTCCTTAGAGGTCACAAGTTCAAATCCAGAGGGGTGTAGGGTATGTATATCTCCATAGACTTTAGCAGTCAAATCATTGTGTGGAGGGGGTCCCTTGTCCCACACAAACAAGGGGGTCTCATACACCAATTCGATGTATGGCTTGGCCATGACCTAAAAAATGTTAAAATTAACAGCATCAGGAGTCATTCTCCAATGAGAGGCCTTAAGTGGCCACCCTGAGGCTAGCCAGGGAGATTTGGAGATTCAACCAGTGTTGTGAGTCATGGCAAAAGTCAGGACGAACATACAAGTCCTGTGAGCTAGACTGGAGTTTAGCAAGAGTCAGGATGAACATACAAGTCCTGTGAGCTAGACTAATGTGTGGGATGACCTCCATAGTCTTGTTGTGATCCTCTAAGAACTGGCCACTCTTAGAATCACTTTAGCATATGAACAAATGGAAGGATCAAATGACCACATGGTTATAAAGATTTTCCTCTTATTAATGTAATAAAGCAGTTGTGAGCAGGTGAGGACCATGTAAAGAGAGAAGGATAAGATGTGCTTGTTAATGTTGTAATTAGTCTAAATGACTAAGGTTAAATGTGTAATGAAGAATTAAAAGGCTAAAAGACTAAGTTATAATGTTATATTATGTCAATGAGCAATTAGAAGAAGGGGGTCGAACTCCATGACTAGGAAGATGAACTTAAGTCTTCCATGGGGGTTCTAGAAAGTCAATCTTGACCCAAGAAGATAAGATTTTTCTAGAAGTTGGACTTAACCCAACTTGAAATCAAATCTGGATGGTTCTAGAAGGTTGAGATAAACCATAAAAGGAAAAGAGAGGATCATTTTGCACACACAGTTCATGCATAGTTCAGATCTGCAATTCAGAGCTACAACATACAAGATCAGATCCACAGCATACAAGATCAGATCTACAGCATACAAGATCATATCCATAGCATACACGATCAGATCCACAGCATACAAGATCAGATCTACAGGATACAATATCAGATCCACAGCATACAAGTTTAGATCAGCAGTATTCAAGTTCACATCTACAGTATTCTTCAAATCTACTAGCAACACAAGCAAAAGGTCTCTAGTCGTCCTCTCTCTCTTGTGAATTTTGTATTGTAGCACCTCAATGGGGTTTTTCTTGTACCTGCAAGCTTATTCGTTAATAAAGAGGAAGATCTTTTGCTGGGGTTTTCTCCCTCATTGGGTTTCCCCAGGGTAAATCTTTGTGTCCTTGTATGATCTTTATTTTTACACTGCTCTTATTCAATATTGTGGATTGAAATTTCTAAAGTGTTGAAAAGAGGTTTAAAGTTCATCTACATATAAATCAAGCTCAAAATTTAACAAAAAATGGATTATTATTATTATTATTATTATTATAATATAAGTTAGGATCTACTTCGCTTTTGGTGAAGCCCATACTCTACATATATCCATCTATCTTGGAATACCATGCTCTCAATCCCTGCTTGAGTCCATACAAGGCTTTCTTAAGCCTATAAACATGGGGCTCTTTCCCATTTACCTCAAAACCCGGAAACTACTCTATGTACACTTCTTCCTCAATGATTTCGTTAAGGAAAGTTGTCTTCACATCCATCTAATGTATAATCCATCCCATAAATGAAACTAAGGACATAACTACTCTAATGGAAGTGTACCTAGCGACTGAAGCAAATGACTCCTCATAGTCCACTTCCTCTTTCTAGGAGAACCCTTTGGCCAAGAACCTCGCTTTGAACATCTCAATGTTGCCATCTGCTACATGCTTGATCTTGTAGAGCCACCACTTGGAACTTAGTATTGACTTCCCCTCCAGTCTTGGCACTATGTCCCAAATGTCATTCTTCATGATGGAGGTGTACTCCTCCACCATGGCATCCTACCATACCTACTGATATACTACCTCCTAAAAGTTGGAAGGCTGGGAATCTATGATGTTGCTCATCAACACCATGTAGTCTGGAAACTTCTTAGGAGATCTGCTCTCTCTATATGTGCTCCTAGGAGCCTCAACATGCTCTTCAGCATCCCTCAATGTCTAAGTGAACCATCAAGGTATTCTAACAAAAGTGTAAGGGGATACTATCTCATCCTCTTCACCTAAAGGTTGTTGTACTGCTATGGAAGTCACTAGTGATCTTGGCTCAACCTTCAGAGCTTCCATCTCCCCATCCTCTGTCACTAGAATAGGCTCATGGGACTTCCTAGATCCAAGGTTTCCTTAAACTTTACATCCCTACTCACTACCATCTTCCTCTATTCTAGAATATAGACCCTGTAGGACTTTGAAATCTCACTATAACCTACAAATAAACCCCTCATGCTAGACGGTTCCAACTTAGTCCTCTTTTCTACCAATACATGGATGTAAATTAGACAGCTAAAGATGCAAAAATGACTCACCTTTGGCTTCACACCAATGAATGTCTCCTTTGGTGTCTTGTCCTCCAAGATTCTGTGAGGACACCAGTTCTAGATGTAGACTGTTGTGTTGCATGCCTCTGCCCAAAGAAACATCAGCAAGTCCTAGTCATGAATCATGGCCTTAGCAACCCCTATGATGGATCGATTCTTCCACTTTGCAACCTCATTCTATTATGGGTTGTGTTATCCACCAAGTTGCACGGGGATGGACTTGCAGTTGAGCCACCAAAGATTGAACATTCACATGTTCAAAATCAGAGTTCAGAAGTCCAACCGGTCAAATATGACCACTTTTTCGCATTTCCATCCCCTGAGGGAGCATTGTAATAAGATGAAACTGGCATGATGATTTTGTAAAAGGCTTAGCCTCCTAAGACTTGATCATGAGTATATACTCTAGAGTGTTTTTTTTTACTTGTTAATTATTTCTTGCCTCAAATTCGTTTTAGGTGAGTTATAATTTCTAAGTTTTTTCCCTAACTACCTCCAAAGTTGGAGTGTGTACTCATGGTTAGGACTTAGCTTGGAAAATCTAATTCTAGTGTCTAAATGTTTATATTACCATGCTAGGTCATCAATATTGAGTCATATGTAAATTGCACTAAGTCCCCCATAGGTTTTTTAAAGTTTTGAGTCAATAAAAAAATTTCCGTAAAATGGGATATTTTAATTGTAATTTAGTCATGTATTAAAAAAGTGGTAGTAGGAGGCATTATATGCCTTGGGGGTATTCATTTTTGGACCTAAAACACTCACTTCACCTAAATACCCACTTTTGTGAGTGAAATTAGTGATTTTAATCACTTAAAAAATAAATTTTCTCACAAAAGTCAATAAAAGACATAAAAATCAGAAAAAACAGCAAAGCTATTTTTTGGGAAATATGTCTGGGACATGTTTTGAGTTGACTCTACCTTTCTTTGAGTTAACCAAGACTTGTTGGCACTCTAGGAAGAGTTGAGAGGGAGTTAACTCTTGTTTGACTTGAGTCGGAGAGATCTCCCAAAAGGAAGTGCGCCCCTTTTGGAGAGGTGGTGCATTATGGAAGAGGGCTGCCCACTCTTGGAGATGTGGTGTCCTCCTTCTTTATCCCATCCTCACATGTGTCATCCATTGGAGTATGAGGAGATGTGGCAGCCCACTACTCTACACATGTCTCACTCAAACCTCACAAGTGGTGCGCCCTTCCTCTCCAAGTGGTCCACCCTCCTCCATTGGGAACTCCACCCTCTTGGCTATAAATTGAAGGCATTGCTCCCATTGCAAGTTAGTTAAAGCTTGGGGAAAGAACTTATGCTATTGTATTGTACTATCGTAACACTCTTTCGAGATTGAATAAAGAAGACTTTGGAGGTCACATGGTGGATCGCAGCATTGTGTGGATGTGGATGTTCATGGTTTAATATTGTGAGGTAATTGTATCTTGTTTATGTGCATTTCAATTTGTAAATTGGCCTTAGTAGGGGTGCTATCATGTAACGAACCTCCCATTTCGTTACGACAACAAGCCTCACATAACAAGTGAAAAATAATTTTTTTTGTGTGTGCATTTGTAGAAGGGTAAATAAGACATTATACTCAACGTCGCAACACGACGACGAACATGACGCACGCAACTCACACGACAACAACATAACGACCTAAGAAGCACATCAAGCATCTGGAAGCAATGGACGACAATCAACCGACGAAGAATAAGAATGACTACCCGCCCATCCTACCCTGCAATGGTTAGGAACTCCAGGACACATAAGCAATGCTCAAGCCCAGGTTCCCATCGATTTTGACCATTTAAGGTCTCAGGGCTGGTGACTGTTCTGAGGAACCAAGAGGTGTCTACATCCCGCCCGACACAAGCAGACCAAGCACATTAAATGTTTACAACCAAGTATAGACATTAATTGAAATGAACAAATGAACAACCGCACCCTCAATGGGAAGCACAAGTTAAAAACGACTTCGTCAACAACCAACAATTACTCAAGACTGAAGGGTCAATATCCATGGTTTAATTGGGCGTTAATAACAGATCAGTTAACCCGTCTAAATCCCAACTAGTCAACAAGTTACCAATCGAACTTAACATGAATTTTGACTCAAATTTAACGAGTCTGAATTACCAATTAGGCGATATCTATAAACCCAACTAGCATCAATTACACATCCAAATCAGCAAGTCTAAAATACAGCTAGTCAACTTTTTGCGAGTCTATTTTAACCTTTAAAAGCAAACAAGTTAGTAAGTATAAATCATGATTTAGACACTAACTACAATTATAATCTAACATTAATACGATTTAACCTTAGCAACTGCCAAAATATAAACAATATTCGCTATCTCAACTGCAATGTCTAAGTTTAACATGCTATTAATGACTTAACGTCCAACACACCGTCTGGCCATTAATCAAATAACAATAGTAACAATCTTGATGGGGAATGCTACCATTAAAACAATAATAAGCAGTTAACAAGGCATCTAATCATGACATTTAACCAATCTTTTAATATAGCAATAACAGCATTACATTATCAAGGCCGGTAGCAACAACTAAGCATTTATTATCTCAATAAATTCTACAGGCATCTATGAGAATTCATTCATGAAATCTATGTATACCTTACCAATTTTGCACAAGCATTGCATATTATAATTTTTCTTTTTCTTCTATTCTTGATAAAGGTTTAGATTAACAATGTTATACATGTTTTGTTTTGTTCATGTTATACTAGCATGAACCAATCCTTTCAAAGGGCGTCCTACCGGTGGAGTCTTCATTAATGTTTTATTTAGTGTAAGTTCCCCGTTCATGTAAATCTCTGATCACTGGTAAGTATGTTGCTAATTTATTCACGTAGTAAGCAATCTTGTACATATGTGGCAAGATATTCAGGGAGCAAATTCATGGAATGGGTTATTAGATAACATGAATCCAATCCCAGTTTGAAGGAGGAGATCCTACGAAAATTGTACTTTTTCAGTTATGCTATGATCCTTTTGTAATAATGATAATGGTGGTAGTGATAATAGTGGATGTACGTATAGCTGGATAAATTGGTGGTAGATGTGAAATCGATGATGATCTCCCCTAATAGTTATGAATTGACCAAGTATCTGGGCAATTCTTATCTGGATTGCAAATACCGTCCATCAACCGATAGTCTTGCTCCATACTCGTTGGAAGGACGAAATATGCAATCTATTAAGTTCAAATCAAGTAGTCTTGCTCCATACTGTTTAACATTACGAGGTTCTACTGAAGTTATGGATATTGAATGAATTGCTGCCATCGCTGTCAACTGGGCCCGGTGGATTCGCTAACGTCCAGATAACAAGCTTCTAAACAAGGCAACTCACTGTCATCCCAGAGGCAAAATCGAAATCTTTAAACAGTAACACGCTATCATCCCAGAGGGCAATTCGTGGTCATCTATACAGCAAAATATGGACGCATTACACAGGCAATTCGTGGTCATCTATACAACAGAAATTTGGATGCGTTACACAGGCAATTCGTGGTCATCTATACAGCAGAAATTTGGACGCGTTACACAGGCAATTCGTGGTCATCTATACAGCAGAAATTTGGACGCGTTACACAGGCAATTCATGGTCATCTAAAAACACAGATTACACCCCCATTTACAAAGTATAACCACCTCCGTCGGCACCATAAAAACGCTACCCAATACTCAGGAACTACGCCAGCATTCAAGGAGGATTCGTTGGTGGTTCAAGAGTAAATCTCACGCACTCAGGGTAAACATTTATTGTCTTTCAAGTGTAGAAACGCGGCAGTATGTAAATTAAAACACGGGAACTCCGAGATTAAACGTTGGTCTGTTGGGGTAAACATTTACAGAGAGATTAACATTCGAAAATCAACCATTGAGTTTAAACAATCACATTTACTGAGGTCAAAACATCCAAACAATTTAATGCGCTGAGATTAACCATTCATTAAACGCCCAGAAGTAAAACTTTTATTAACCAATACACCCTGGCAGTCTAGAACGAAAGGCGTGTAGCTTTGTCAAGCACCGAGCAATTGAAACAACTGACCGGAAATTAAATACAAAGGGTTGGTTGTGCGTATTCGCCCCCAAGTCAATGAAGTGCAGTCGAAAGAGGGGCAATCACCAGGCAACAAAAAGATATAAACATGCTGAGTTGGAAGAAGACTTCGTCATCAATCAAACTTTGCAGGGTTAGATAAACGCATCAGGGTGCAAATCAAACAATCAGTCAAGAACAACAACAGAGGTAGACGGAAGACGGGATCGTCCTTCGCTCATCATCCTCGCACAGAAAAGCAGGGCGTTGAGATCCATAGGTCTTTTAACGCTAAGGCAACGACCGTAGATCAGGCTCCTGGCCGACTGCTCAGGCGAGGACTGGTGAGCTAGGGACGAAGGCTAAACAACCAAGAAGGTCACAAACAACACAGCCAGGTGGTCAAGACGTGCGGGGAAATGAAGGTCATGGGAACCCAATCAATCAACTAGCTAGGCCATAAGGATTTTAGTCAAGAATCTGGACAACCAGTTTACCTACCCAAAATAAACATGCAGATCCAAATCATAAATCCTACAACAATCTACCATACAAAAGAAGAAAGCATACCGTTGCCTGATCCCCCGCTCTGAGTGATGTCCCGTGCGTTCCGTGCAACTCCCGCTCGCTGACCGTCGAGACTTCACTGGTACCTCCTAGCTAATGCTAGGGGTACTCTCCTTCCCCCTTAGCCCCCGAGACGCAAAGGGGCCACACACACTATCCAGAGATTTCGACTAGCTCCCAGCTCGCCTCGCAAGGCCAAGCTACCACTCCTCTTCGAGCTGGGTATCCCAACTCCCACAAGTAAATCAGTCAAGTAGATATTTCTGCAGCGTAACATTACGCAAACAGAAGATCCCTCTTTCATCCTTCTCCTTCCTTCATTATATAGAGTTTTGATCTTCCTTTCTTTCCTAAAATCTCATTTAATTAAAGTTTTAAAATAAATTCCTAAAAATTCTTCTCCGTACAAGTGTCACCCATCCCCTTCATTCCTCTATTATTTAATTTCTTTAATTAATTAACTATCTTATTTCCCTCACCCACCTAGAGTTACTCCTAGAATCACTCCTAGGTGTCCCCAAATTCCCTTACAGGTTTTAAAGGCTTTCCTTATTATGAAATTGCTAATTCAATTTAAAATTAAAAAGCTCTTAAATGGTAGATTCTTTACTAAGTTGACTTTCCGCTTTTTCCCTTAAGTTCTCCTTTTCCCTTTTTATGTTACCTCTTTTCCCTAGTTTCCTAATTTTTTTATTTTCCCTCTTTCCCCTTTTAATTAGAACTCAAAAAGGCAGGTGTGGAATTTAACCCCTTTTCCCTTTTATCATTAAATTAGTATATTTTAAATTATCATAAAGATAAAACAATTAATTCCCTCTTTACAATTTATATCCACAGATTTTATTTTTTTATGACTAAATTAAATTTCTTACTCCCTTCATGTTACAAGATTTTACGAAGATCCTATTTATTATTTAAGTTGTTTTTATTTAAATTATTATTATTATTTTTATTTTTAAAGGTAGACTAAATTTTACCACTAGCGTAATTTAGACTTAGACCTAGATTTTGTACTGGGCGACATTTAATTAGGGAAATTGTTTTAAAACACTTAATACGTTATTCGTCCCAAGGACATCTAGGTTCATTCCTCTATCATCAACAACGCGACATGCCCTTCAGGACGCACTAGGTGCTCCAAGGGTGCCACTCCCCTCATTTGTTCCCTTGCGCGACATGCCCTTTAGGACGCACTACATGGTCCAAGGGTGCCACTCGCCTCTTAATATGTTTCCTTTGCGTGATGTGCCCTTCAGGACGCACTACGTGGTCCAAGGGTGCCACTCGCCTCTTAATATGTTTCCTTTGCACGACGTGCCCTTCAGGACGCACTAGGTGGTCCAAGGGTGCCACTCGCCTCTTGACTGACTTGGTAGACATCAATAACCCCTGAAGTCGATACTTCGCCGAGTGAACTTGTGGGAGACTAAGGGCCTCTAAGGAATAAGGCCCCTGCCTTATTGCGCGCCCCTTAGAATCATCGTGAGCGATTGTCGCAGCCTTCCCTCATGNGTGCCCTTCAGGACGCACTACGTGGTCCAAGGGTGCCACTCGCCTCTTAATATGTTTCCTTTGCACGACGTGCCCTTCAGGATGCACTAGGTGGTCCAAGGGTGCCACTCGCCTCTTGACTGACTTGGTAGACATCAATAACCCCTGGAGTCGATACTTCGCCGAGTGAGCTTGTGGGAGACTAAGGGCCTCTAAGGAATAAGGCCCCTGCCTTATTGCGCGCCCCTTAGAATCATCGTGAGCGACTGTCGCAGCCTGCCCTCACGGCATCGTGGGTCCTCTTGAACTAGGTAATCGTTAACCTACAGTTCGAGCCACGACGGGAGTGCTAGTAGGCTGTGACAGGGCTGTTGTCCACACCTCTCCCTCAACATCTCTGGTTGTCATGCATGACCCCTTTACTCCACATGTGAGTCTGGTCGGCAAGCTATCGTCAACCTGCATCATCAACAAATCATGTCAAAACATATTCATATCATATCATCTAATCAGATGCACTAATATCATAGTAAAACAATCAAACCCCAATGGTACACTCCCTAACTCGATCCGGAGTCCAAGGGGTTCCATCGATGCCTCTACATCCTTGAGGTCCAAAATCCTGCACACTTAGTAAAACCGAGTCAATAGCACCTGTCTATGTCATTGTAGTAAAACAACATGTCATCAACCCATAACGCCTCAAAATCAAAATCAAAAGTTTTAATAGCATAATAATCTGGATCACTTGCGAGCAAGTGTCTTCTAAGAATAAGTTCGCTCAGTGCGCCAGAGCAGGATGTTACATATCACCCAATAGAAAAGATCTTAACTACTATTAAGACCTTTTGTTGCTTTACATATGCAGTTAATGATTTGCATGATAATTTTGCTTAATTGCATGCTATTTAGACTTCATGTGTAAGGAACATCGATATTTAACAAGTTGTATGTAAGTTTATCAAGATTGCAGGTCTTCATACTTGCAATGGTGGCTGATTTGAGTGCAATCTCCCACAAGCTTCAAGCTCTTTTGAGAACAAGTCCCTCATCCATTCACCGGAGGACCCCATAGCCCAAGATTCAAGTCTTGAAGAAAGGCTTTCTCTCTCCCTCTCAACCTTTTAAAAACATACTTTCTTGGTTACTTTGAAATGCATGCAAAGCTTGATTTCCATCTTTAAAGATTGATCTAAAGAGATTTTCGCATGATTAAAGCAAGTAGATTGGATCACAAAGCTTCATTCTTTGATCTAGCTTGCAATCTATCATTTGGCTCATTTTTCAAAGAGATATTTAAAGGCTAAAGGTAGTTTCCTATTTTAAAGAGTTTAAAAGTTATATCTAGGCATCTCTTTAATATTGTTTGTTGTTTTAGGACAGCAAGTAATATCATTAAGAAAATACCTTTGCTTTCTTGTTTTGCTAAGTTCTAGTTGTTAGTTTAGTGTAGTTTTTACTTAGACGTTTTTCCATAAATTTTTGTACATTGACTAACATGTTTTGCAAGGTATTCCAATAGCTTTTTGGGCATCTTTTGCCCCAATTAACTTGCTGTTTTTGCAGGTTTAGCGAATAAACAAGAGGAAACTCTGCCCATTTTTGGTGGATTATGAGCTTCTGGGACCCCCAGAAGTACCTTGTACCTTAATAAATCATTTTATAAACTTGTAAATTTCATTGATCCATCTTTATAAGGATCCCAAGTCTCTTAAAGAGAGACCATTGTAACCGAAGCAATAAAAGAGTGGGCTACACAACGCCCAATTTTCTTTCCCCCTAGGGGGATTGGTGTCTTGTGGTGCTTGTTCAATTTCCGACAATTCTTTCAATTTCACAACTCTCATCTAAAGGAAAGATAAAATCAATCATAAAATTTATCACAAGCACTACAACATTTAGTTTAGATTTCAATTTCATAGTTAGCTTGGTCTAGATTTCAATTTGGGAAAGTAATCTTTTAATTGCTAGATTAGCTTTCATTTTGCAATTTTCCTTCTTTTGCAAATAAACCAATCCCCTCAGCTCCTCTAATTAAGCTTTACGCTGAAAAGAGCTTGGACAATGTGGATTTAGTAATTAGACAATCAATTTATTTTATTGCAATTTCTTTTTGGCAAATAAACCCATCCCCTCAACTCCCCCTAGTATTATTCCCGGCCCTTCCTCTATGAGCTTAGTCTCGATCTCTGGAAGTAAGCTCATACAGAATCGGGGTTGGTCAATGAGGATCTAGATTAATAGGACAATCTCAAAAGTTGCTATTGCTTTGGTTGGAAACCGCATAAAGGGAGTGTGTGAAGTCGGGCATGCCATCTCGGGACACAGTTTCCCACCTATTTTGGACATCCAGCACCTTTATTGAGCTTGTTGGTGAAGTCATTTGGACTTCGGCAAGTTCACCGCAAATTCCAATCTGAGTGATAGCATCTTAAGAGGCCACATCTAGATTAGTTTTTCTTTTGTGCAATAAAAGTCATTTTGAAACACTATTCAACTCTAAACGTTACAAGGACATTCACATGGCAATCTCCATTTTCAGCAACATTATATACACGACTCTTGGCACTGGTCTAATCAAGATTTACTTTTCAAGTCATTTACTTTCAAGTCTCTTACTTCAAGTCTCTTACTTCAAGTACTTATAATTCTCCAAGCATTTCTCTTTAAGTGTCTCATTGACGTATGTATCTCTTTTGCTTTATTGTTATTGAATATATCTTTGGATAAGTGAATGAATCATATGCTGCTAGTGTAGATTAATATTTGATTATCTTATTCTTGTTGTAATAAACTCTTGGAATACTAATTGTGCTTAGATTTAGTTTTGAGCCTTAGTTTATTTTCTTTAGGTACTACCCCCCTTGCCTTTGCTAGGAGTTGGCCTAGACAGAGGAGTTGAGGATCAGGTGACAACACCTTGACTCGAGACTTTCCCCCAAGGACACAGCCAGTGGATTGAAGATTTCTTCCACGTTATCCGAGGTGTGTATAAAGGCGGCAACAGGTTGTATGGAACAATCATCTCCCTCTTGATTCATGCCTCCTTGCAAAAACCGTCAAACTCCATGGAGGTATACTCACCCCCATAGTTCGATCTCAAGACTTTGATCTTCTTCCCTGTCTAGTTTTCAACTAGAGCTTTGAACTCCTAAAACCTGCTAAAGACCTCATCCTTGGTCTTTAGGAAGTAGATCCAAGTTTTGCGAGAGAGTCATCAATGAAGGAAAAATAGTACATGCTTCCTGAAATCGATGCTCCTGACATTGGTCCACAAACATCTAAATGCACTAGGTCTAGAATCTCCTTAGATCAATGCTCGTTGCTTGGGAAAGCATAAAGCATCCTTGGCATGCTTTCCAAGCATGCACCCTCTGCATACTCCATGCTATTCAATACTAAACTTTGGAAGACTTGTGACTGTCTCCCTGAAAATAGGTGATGCTCTATGACGCAGGTGCACCATCCTCTTGTGCCACAACTCGCACAAACTGTCAATGTTATGAACTAGGGCTTGAACAAATCCACCCTACAACCTATAAAGATTACTTTCCCTAACCCCTATTACTTGTGTTGTATATGGGCTAGATTCCTTCGATCTGATGATGACCTGCTAGTTCTTGAACTCCACAACATAGCCCTTATCCTCCATTACCAAAACTAAAAGCAAATACTTTCTGATACTTGGAACAAACAAGATAGCATCAAAATCTAAAGAGTTATCTAACTCGAGTTGGAAGGGAATAGTACCAACTCCTGCTACTAGGTACTTGGCATCATCACCAAACTCAACTAGTACTCCTAAGTTCAACTTTGTTAGAATAGAAAATAATTGTCAGGTTGATGTCATATGACAAGATGCCCCACTACCCACATACCATGCATTCTTGGGAACTATGTTGGTAGAAAGGCAAGATAACATCCAGAAATCCTTCTCTAACTTGGTAGCAAACTCATTCATCTGAGTTTCTGCAAAGGTTGCTACAAGCTTCTGTGGCTACTTCCCTTTACCCTTCTGTGATGCATAATGACCATGCTTATGACAACTAAAGCACTTGATTTTACTCAAGTCCTTCTTTCCTGGCTGTGAGGCTAACTCCTCACTCTTTCCCTTACCCTTGCTAGGTCCTTTACCTCTACCCTTATTTGTCTAACCAAATAGAGCTAGGTTCTCATCACCACCCTTCTTGTTGGGATTTGACTCCATCCGAGTCTCCTAGATACAATCATCCCACGGCCTTTCAAAGTTAGGAAGGTTTTCACGAGCACAAATACCTTTGACAAATGGTTCCCATGAAGTTGGGAATCCATTGAGTGCCATGGTCACTAGCTCTGCATCCACAATATTCCACCCAACTGCTGCAAGTTGTTCACGAATCTGCATGACTTTCATAAGGTAATCGGTAACTGAATCTGATCTGGTCATCTATATGGATCTGAGTTTGTTTCGCAATATCATTTTCCTGCTTATGTTCTCACTTTGGTAGAGGCTAACCAGGGCATCAAACATTTCCTTTGCCATTTTTTTCTTGGATATATGAGGGATCAAATGATCCTTTATGGTGTCCATGATCATCTGCTTGGCCTTCGCTTCCTTCTTCTTGTGAGCTGCCAGTTGTTGTCGATCTGTAGGTGAAGGAAAAACATCCTTGACAATATCCCAAAGATCATTCTCTTCTAATAAGAGTGTAACCCTCACTTTACATGACAAGAAATTTGAGGCGCCATGTAGTCTATACTTGAATCTGAGGCTACCGAAGGAAATCTTTGAGATCTAATGCACAAACTCCTAGTTTTGAAAATTAGTCCTTAAAAGAAATATTGAAACTCTCTAACTGCTGGTCCTTCTTCCGGACAATTGATTTACTGTTGTAAACCCTAGAGGATCTCAATCAAAGAAGTAGCTCTGATACCATGTAAATTTTTCAAGCCTAGGTGACTATTGTCCAAATTTTATCTCATTAAATAACTCAAAAAAGAATTTATTGAACAACAAAAAATTAAATTTATGAACATTGCATCAATCACACAATAATTAAAAAATTAACAGCGGAAGAAACAAAACACATACACAGGGATTTCTCCTTCTAATCAGCTTTTCATTCCTTTGATCAAAGCTTACAAGGTGACCTCTGCAACCTACATTAACTAGCAGCTGTACGATCATTAAATCTCCTAGATCTAAAGTGTACGGCCTGTGTAAGAAAGGTGCAGCTACAACAGTATGGCCTGCTCTTTTCTTAACTGTTCTAAACAACAAATCGCTCTTCCTCTCCTCTCAACATTGAAGCACACTTAAGAAATCACAGAAGATAAAGTATGGCCTGCAAATATGAAGGTGTACGACCTATGCATGAAGAAAGGGAAGCTACATCAATGGTATGGCGGCACAGCCTGTACAGCCTACTGTATGTGTTGGTCACTTTAGCAATCTGCTTCTCTTCTTCTCCTTGAATGCACTCTACCATCTCCCAGCTCTCTTGTTGTCTTCTTATATGAGTTGACCTGTCCTATCTTGTCCTCTTTATGCTTTGAGAGAAAATAACTAATCTCCTCAATCCTAGCAACTAATCTCCTCAATCTTAGCTTCCAAATAACTTTTTCATTGGCACACAAGTTCCTCAAGAAAGGAGGAAAATAGCATGTTTTAGAAGGTAATAGGGATAGGATTTCACTATCCGTCGAGTTCCAGTCTAGTGGTTGAGAAGGAGTGCCACCATGATAATAACCCAAGTTCAAATCCCAGCATGGATAGAGCCTGGATCATGTGTATGAGTTGGACGAGTTTGACTGCCCCATGTAAAAGTGAGATTTATTGTGATAAAGCAAAGTTGGGATTCATAGCTCCCATGGATCAAAAAAGTGTTTAACCTTCCCAAAAAAAATTAGAAAGAGGATTTTGCTATGCTCATAATTTATTGTATACAATAAAGTACTATTGCACTTTGTATACAATAAAGTACAATTGCACTTACGTGAGTATTTTATTTCAGTTTTATTTGTAACCATCACTTGAATGGAAAAGAGGAAAAGTCATCGCCACTCTAGAATCAAAATATTTCCCTTTTGGAAAGGGGAAGTTACTTAAAAGGTGACAGTTACATGTCATGGGTTTTTAACAAAGTATACGTATTTTAATGTCCTCTTGAAAGTCATGCTTCTCTTGTTGCATTACCAGGTTTATGTCTTCTCACCTTGCTCCATTTATGCTAATACTGCCATTGGATGTGTTGTTTGCACATATTGAGGAATATTTTATAAGGAGCACTAATCAGATTTGACTAGAAGCTAGCTTTATGCTAGGAATTAGCCTGCAATTCTACAAATTTGGATTAGAGTTAGCTTGCTTCACTTCAGCTAGACTAAAAAAGCTGAAACTAAAGATCATAATTAACAGGAAGATACTAGTGTTTGGTTTGAATATCGCGATTTACAAGTAAACCATAAAAGTACACATAGTACAAGTTTTTGAGAGAGCTTATACATTTAACATAATTTATTAAAACATCCTCATAATGAACATGTTTAGACAATAAGATTAAATAATATGATTGAATGTGCAACAAGCCACAATCCAAAAACATTAAACATTAAACTTTAACGGCAATCTTTAGCAAAAGTTTAAATTAGAAGCATAAATCAAGAGATGGGACTAATGTCTTAATAAGTTAAAACCCATTATCACTTTGACTATCTAGGAACCTTCCATTAAAGAAATCAGCATTTGAATCTTTCTTAAGTGCCAAATCATGGCACACATTTGACATTAAGTAAATTCTTAATACTTATCATAGTGGAATCGTATTCTCTTTTCTGTTAAGTTGGTCAAGCACCAAAATCTGGAAGTCGTTTTTATTATATGTTGCATGCAAAACAAATCAAGCATAAATGCATTCTTTGTTTGCTAAAGAGATCAAGCACAACAGTTTTTGATCATGGAATCATTTATTGCACCTTGCAAATAAGAAGAATAATTGAGAATGCGTTTAAGTAAAAAGTGTAGTTCCATGGATGCCCATAGGAGGTAGTGGAATAAAAATAGAAGAATACTTTATATAAAATAATTAAATACACATTACGGCCACTCAAAGTTTTTGAAAATTGAAATGACCTTTAAAGGTTGAAATGAACTTTCATTTCAACTTCCTAAATCAACATTTCAAATTCCCACCTTGACATCCCTACTTGTCAAGCCACTGCTTTATTTATGTACAATGACCTGTTGGTGTTATTATCCCACTTAAAACAAAACTCAACAACCTTCACAAATTAGAAGAAACAAAGAAGAAGAATTACAACACTTAAACAATTTGCTTCCAATTTGAACTATATATTGTTGCATTTACTCCCCTGGACACTTTGTTCTTTATCTCTTCCTGCTTCCAGTGTGTTCTAGGAGTTGTTTTCACACTCTCACTTTGTACCTACACTGGATGTACTCTTTTAGTCAATGTTGCAAACATCATGTGAGCAAATATATTGCTGAGGGTCCGGAAAGAAATTTATTGGCAACGTCAGAGAAATATCGAAAAATATCTAAAATTATCAGCAAACTTTAAAAAATACTAAATACTAAATTAAAAAAAAAAAAAAAAAATCAATTTTTAAATACTTAAAGCAACCCCTTCCCTCTACCCCTCTTATGGGCAAACGTAACAGTGAGTAACCCCTTAGTTTTCAATCCCCTGTTTTCTCTCTTCAAAGTAAACAAAAAAAGTCCAAAAATATCTTAACTCGGCCAATATTTTCCATTTTCCCCCAATATATTGCCACAATTTTTTTCAGCGACAATATTGCCAAGCTAAGAGAATCGTGATAGATCCTGATGTTGGCAATATATCACCGATATTTGCAACACTGCTTTTAGTACCACTGACCTCCTTTTGTGGTCATTTGTTGGACATTAATAAAATTATCTTATCTTATCCATCTCCTTGTTTGTACCATTCTCATTCTTGTCAATCTCTCTCCCTTCCTTGCTTTTGACAATGAAGGTCACCAGTTCAACCTCCTCTTCACCAACATCTACATACTTTTCCTCTGCAAAAAAGGGTTGAAATCATAGTTTCTAATAACTGAGAGGGTAAATGGCTTAATGTAAAAACCACATTGCTATATCTAGGGAGTAAATTGTTCAGAAACACTGCTTTTGCACCCTCTTTATCTACTTTTGCTCCAACTCTAGCCAATTGTGACATAATAGCTCTTAAGGTATTTGCATTACTGGACGTGTTTTAACTTTTCACCACTAGCCATCTTTATCCAGACTAATTGTTTCTTTTGGGATAAAATTGCATTTAAAGCTCTTCAACAAAACCGTCCATTGAGCTCTTCCCGGATTTCTTCAGAGGTTTTTGTTGGGTCTAAATGGTGTATTTTTCTATCTGAAATGTCTTATCAAATTATCGACTTAGCCCTATAATTTCCCATTCATCAAGCTTATCCTGCTGTGTGGRCTTTTGTTTAGTACCTTTTACTATTCTCCACACATTATTCTACATTKATTGTAACGGAGTTTTGATCTTCCAGGTGTGGAAATCATGACCATTAAACTTTTCAAGGGAGACTGGGGTTTCCATTTTTACAGAAAAATAGAAAAAAAAAAAMCCTTTTTGAATTTTTTTGTCTGTCTACTAAYGATAATCTTCTAAAAAAACCAGTGCATGTTGGTATTAATCAGGACACATCTTGCTGAATTATTATTTACTTATGGAAACACAGGTATGGCTTCTTTCAGGTATGTGGGGCTTTCAATCTTTCAACGGCACTTTTCAACAGATCTGCAAAATCAGATTCTAACATAAGCATCACAATCTGCTGCAAAAAKCCCCTTGTTGCTGCAGATCATTCTGCTAAGTCATGTCTAACACGTTTCTCCTTTTCATCTTAATACACTAGTCTCTATCTAGTCAATGTTTGTTTGCTGAACAAGAACAAATATGGATAGTGAAAAATTAAAATATCAAACAAGACATTTTTTGTCACTAAGCTTGTGGATCTACAAGAATTACAGTATACATCTTTCCTTATCAAGTGAAGAATTTTTGTTTGAAGCTAACTGCTCCAAGATTCTCTACCGGTTAGAGTGTAATTTAAACTTCCATATGGTTGTATGGATCTACCTTTAATATACCAATCTATGATTTTCAGAAATAACAAGAAATCACAAACAAGGCTCTTGCTAATTGTGAAAAAACAGCAATCATATATTTTTAAGAGCCAAAAACTTACTTTGGAAATTCTTCATCCGTATCATCTTCACCAAGTACTCCGACACGCAACACCCTATCCAACATTTCTGCTGTTTGATGTCTAAGAGAAAATGCTTTTTCTTGAGGGAAGAATCCTATCTGCACATGCAATATTTTTATTAAATTTGAAATTTTTCATCAAAATTCCAACGCAATTCAGAAATTAAATGATTGCTCCTACTTCCTTAAAAATACATGCATGTATACATGTACAAACACAAATGTATGAATGTATTTATGTATAGAAAAATATATGCATACATACATATTTATGTCTATGTCAAATGCACATGCCAGCATGTATTTAAGTTTGTCTACATATGTGTGTATTTATACACAAGTATATAAATATAGATGCACAAAATGCATATTATGCATTCATGGATGTATCTCGTATATGTTGAAGCATTAACAGTTCAATTTAAGTTTAATAAAATGACTTTAATATGTAATAAAGGTCACATTAAGTTAAGTGACCATTATAGATTAATAAGGTGTCATTACTATTAGGTCAAGTGATCAAATACAGACAAGAAGAACAAAATGGCGGAAAAGGCATATTAGCCAACACTTTATTATTCACTCCAATGTTACATATTTATAGTACAATGGGTGATGCCACCTCATAGAGAGATTTGCTCTAGATCCTAAAATCATGCATGATGACTAGGCTAGGCAATCTTAACTAACTCATTAGTCATCACTTGAGGATATATTACTAATATCCTAAATGAATAATACAAATATAGGTGACAATTTTGACTTAATGATTGGTAAAGGTAAGCCATAGGCTAACAATCCCCCCCTCAATCACAAGTCCGATCAATAATACCAGCAATAAAGCATAAACTGGTATCAATTCCAAGTCTTCATACTGAAACTCCTATGCTGAGCCTCAATGAAGAACTGCCTGAAAAACCGCCAATCTGGATGCTGAACATGTTCATTTGAAATGAACTGGAAGAGAGCTGAGATA